>JAJMLU010000469.1:14608-28031 GCA_030569835.1 Pichia sp. NRRL Y-27261
TAAAGATAGAGACTGGTGTGTCGATTTAATTCCAAAATTCTTAATGTCTAATGGTGAATTGACTAATATTTTAGTTCATACTGATGTCACCAGATACATGGAATTCAAGCAAATCTCTGGTTCGTTTGTTTACAGAAGCGGAAAGATCGCAAAGGTCCCAGCCACGCAGATGGAAGCCATCTCCTCTCCATTGATGGGATTCTTTGAAAAGAGAAGAATGAAGTCATTTTTAGAATTCATTGCAAATTATAAAGATGATGAACCATCAACTCATCATGGCTTCAACTTGGATGTCAATACAATGGAAGAAATCTACTACAAGTACGGCTTAGAAAGAGGTACCAAGGACTTCATCGGTCATGCCATGGCATTACATCCAAATGATGAATATTTAAACCAACCTGCAAGAGATACATATAATAGAATCATGTTATACGTTTCATCTGTCGCAAGATATGGTAAATCTCCATACATTTATCCATTATACGGTTTAGGTGAATTGCCACAAGGGTTTGCCAGATTGTCCGCCATCTACGGTGGTACTTTTATGTTGGATACTCCAATCGACGAAGTCTTGAAGGATGAATCTGGTAAATTCGTTGGTGTTAAAACTAAAGAAGGTACAGCAAAGGCGCCAATTGTCATTGCCGATCCAACATACTTCCCAGAAAAGGTCAAGGCCACTGGTCAAAAAGTCATTAGAGCAATGTGTATTTTAGATCATCCAATTCCAAATACCAATGATGCAGATTCTGCTCAAATTATCATTCCTCAAAACCAAGTTAACAGAAAGAATGATATTTACATAGCCGTCTTATCAAGCGCCCATAATGTCTGTTCCAAGGGCCACTATTTGGCCATCATCTCCACCATCATCGAAACCGATAAACCACATTTAGAATTAGAATCCGCTTTTAAAATTATCGGTCAAACAAAAGATGTTTTAATGGGTATCGCCGAACTTTATGAACCATTGGATGATGGCTCTAAGGATAACTTCTTCATTTCTAAGTCATATGATCCTTCTTCTCATTTCGAAACCACTACCGACGATGTCAAGGACATCTACAAGAGAGTCACTGGTCATGATCTAGTCCTGAAGCAAAGGAAGACAGCTGATGAAGAAGCTGAATTGGCAGGTTTAGATTAAGTCTAGTACTTGATCTGTTAATCCTAACACCTGTTTGCATTTCTTAGTTTATAATAATAGTATCTATATAATCTATCCTCTAGTACCAATATATATAAATTTAGGTGTCTTTTATTAATTGAATTTTTGTATTTAACCATGGGGTGTAAAGTTTGAGATCTCTAGTGTGTGTACGCGCAGACGTATTGTCTGATACGTGGACTTTAGAGAGATGCACACTCTTGTATATGCATTGTCTTTCTTCCTGCCTGTACTGTTGAACATTACAAGTGCACACATCAGCATTCACAACCAATAAACCTACTACAACAATGTCACAATCGATCTGCTCTATACCACCATCTACCAAGCAATCCTTGCGCAAGTTCCGTCTCACTCCGATCAAGCAATCACAAACAACTATTCCAACACAACTTTACAAAATTGATAAAGAACAAGCACTTCAGCTCGATGAAACGTTAGAATTGGGCTCATTTGACGAGCTGGCAGACGAATTGCCTGACAACTCGCCATGTTTCGTGTTGATGAACTACGGATATAGCAAACCGGACGGACGTTATGTGTCTCCATTAGTTGGTATCTATTGGAGACCAGATACAGCCAAGGGTGAGACCAAGATGTTATATGCTGGTGCTGTTGAATTGTTCAAGAAGGAAGTCGGATGCAATGTCTGGTTAGAATGTTCTGACGAAGACGACATCCCTGAATTGAAATCAGAAATCGAAAAATAGAAACTCTGTGTACGATGTTTATTTGAATAAAGATTAAAATAATGATGTAAAAAAGATATAAAAAGAATGGTAACAAAAGCGAAAGGAATGGGGTATCTATAGAAGTATACTCAGAAAAAAGAAGGAGGATGGAAAAGGAAAAACTAAAACAACAAGAAATAAAGTAAAAAAATATAATCGTAAAAGAAAAATCTGGTATCATTAAAAGATTGTATCATTGACAAGTGTATTTACAATTATGCAGCGACACCAATAGATGCAGATGTAGTGATTTCGGTAGTGTTGGCAGGGATGGTGCCGAGACGTTCTCTACGTCTAGCTTCATAAATCTTGATGACGGTATAGTAATAAATTTGTAACTTAGTGACACCAATTGAAAAAAAGTATAATCTCTTTGGACCTCTCATTATTCTCTTTGTTTCTTTCCAGGCTGCGTAATCTAGATCGACTAGGTCGGCAGGGTTGAATGGGCGTGGGTGATGTTCAACGATTCTTTGGATGTATGGATTCAAATCATTGATATCTGGAAGTGGAGGTGTATCAAAAGAATCAGTAGCATTCTTCTGAGCAAATCTAGATGTGATTTGATCGGAGTGGAATAGTGCATTCAATTGCTCGTGTGGTTGGACGTTCATCTCGATGTTATTCTGGTTAACAGAATTGTCATTGGATTCACTGTTTGGTGGATCTAAAGAATAATTGTTGTTTCTGAGATAAAGTAAGGCGGTTAATAAGATTTGTGCCTGAAGTCTGGTTATTATCATGATGATGAAGAATGAAAAATTGTTGTTCACATGAATGTTGAATAGATCATCCAATTCAGTGTCACCAGGTTCGCCAGCAGGTAAACGAATGACTTCATTCATATTAAAATTCATTCTGCTGATAAATGTGGCTTGTGCTGGTTCTTCAGTTGGTTCTTCATCTACAGTTTCACCATCAGCCGCAGTAGTTGGCAGGTCAATGTATAGATCCTTTTTACAGATTGGGCATGATGCTGATCTGATAGTGAGCCATGGATCAATACAAATTTGATGGAAAACGTGACCACAAATCAAACCTCTGACAGTATCATCGTCTTCGAATGTATCTAAACAGATAGCACAAGTACCTGAAGTAAAATGTTTTTCGCCAGATTCGTGTGAATGGTGGTCTTCGTTTAAGTTATCTGGATCAGAACTAGAAGTAACAACATACTCAACTTTGGAATTTGGTAGCATATCGGTGATATCCGTTTCGTCAACTGTGGCGCCAACTTCGATAACAGACTTATTAGTGATGTCAGTCTCATCAAAGGCCTTATTTTTATTTGTAGTTGTGTGGATGACCTCCAGCTCAATATCATTGTTTGTAGTCGTATTAGTAATCTCATTTGGATCATCATCTTCGGTATTTTCAAATTGTTCTTTATAACCAAGTTTACCATTAGTCAAATTCCTGACTTCTTCTTTACCTCCATGTAACCATTTAGCATACGATTTCAAAGGGAACATTTCTGTCAATTGGTCTTGGGTTAAAACTTCGATTTTCCGAACTCTGTGACGATGTCTACGAGTTGGTTCATTACCAAACATGTAATAATTGATTCCTTTGTAGATAACGTAAGGTTGGATGATTCTTGCAGGCATATCAGTTTCAAACATGTATGAATATCTTGTGTTCGATTTGAAAATAGGATCATAGACGCCAAAGCTTGATCTGAAAGAATATTTGTAACTGAAAAATGCTAGGCAAAGTAAAATCACGACGGCGAATGATACGATGACTGCAAATATCGCAGTTGTGGCTCTGTTTCCGAATGCAGAGAGACTGTCTTGCATGGTGTAGTGTGTGTTTGTTAAGTTGTACCTTGTTTCGTTAATGGAAGCTTATGCGTTTGTGTGTAGGAGAAGTGGTGGTGTGGGAAAAGGGCTGGTTAAACGGCGGTTTTAACTCCAAGATAGGTATCACTAATCAGATAAGGCTTTCTTTTCCTCCTTTAGTCAGGAGAGGCTGTGGGCTGTGATTCGATTACCAATTTACGGGGGTGGAAATACCTCGCACCGCTCGCCCAATGCGGCAGGTTACCCGAGGGGGCACAGAGGGCGAAGACTCTGAGTCTGGAGAACACGATTTGGAGACCGTTTGGAGTCTGGATACTGGATACACAGAGACACGTCTGGACTAGGGTTAGGGCACGTCATACGACACCACACAGCCGCAGAAGATGCCTCCGAAGAAGACAAACAAAGACCTGGTTGTGCTCAAGTTCAAGAGACAGTCCACCACGTGTATAGTGGACGCCAACGTGAAAGACACGGTTGGAACTCTCAAACAGAAGGTTGTGGACATGGTCAATTCTACAAATGGTCTCAAAGTAGATGACATGCCTGTTAGTTTGGAAGAACAGGCAGCTTTAGAAAGTGCTGGACTGGCTGATGTTGATATTCCTGTGCCGAAAATCGGACTAAACGACAGTGATTCCGAATCGGAAAATGAAGACAAAGACATTGCAGAAGATGATGGTGGCGATGATACTAAATCTACAGCTACACAACTGAATGCCAATTCAAATCTCCAGCTCACAATTGACGATGTTGTTCTTGGAAAGTTTGAAAATAATAATGATGTTTACAATTCACAGATAGTTGAACTTGACGTTTCAGATGATACAAAAATTGGTAAACTTGAATTACCAGATTTCACATCTTTGGCGTTTAGATTGAAATCAGAAGATTTCAATATCTACAGACCACAATATGAATAATCGTGTATAATGTTTTGTGTAATGCGAACGAAGTAATAGATATTAGAAAATAGGAAAAAAATGGTTTATTATATTATTGGGGATTTATAAAAGTAAATGATTGATAATAAGACAAAACCAGACTTAGTTAACTAAAGCAGAAGCAGTAGCAGATTCGAACTTCCAGGTTGGTGGTAAAACAGAAACGGTTCTGTAGTATCTTGCTAATCTGTGAATTCTAGATTCGATTAAAATTAATCTGAACTTAGAGTCCTTGTCCTTTCTGTTTCTTTCTAAGTGCTTTCTGACAGCGACAGCCTTCTTAATTAAGAAGTATAAGTCTTCTGGTAATTCTGGAGCTAAACCGTTGGACTTTAAGATTCTCATGATCTTGTTACCAGTGACAATCTTAGCTTGGTTAACACCGTGAGCATCTCTTAAAAGAACACCGATTTGGGATGGGGTCATACCCTTTCTGGCGTACTTGACGATTTGGTCAACGATTTCGTCAGAAGATGCCTTGAACCAAGATGGAAGGGTTCTGGAGTATGGAAGGGATGATGAGGACATACCTTTACCCTGTAATAAAATAAAAGATAAAACAAAAAAGAAAATAGAGTTAGTATGTTGTTGATTGTTTGACTTACGATTACCACAGGTTCGACACTAACAAACTGGTCTCGTTCAGCGTATATTGATTCAAATGCATTTTCTAAACTATCAAAACAGAGTTCATGTTATTCCAAAAAAATAGCAAAAGGTTTCGGACCAGTGTGATTAACTTAGACAATATCACTTGTAAAGACACACACTAATCGACAAAACGTTGTGCTTATTGAAACATACTTGAATCCCATTTTGTTTGAGTATAGTTCAGATATCAAATGTTTGAATCTACCAAATCGAGCCATGCTTCTTCCGTATTGAACCTTCCAGCTATCATGATATTCCTGTTTCAAGACACACGTACACTGGAGTGCATTCTACCCATTTTGAATTGATGTTAATAAAATGTATCTATCTATAGCCTAAGCCTGTTGAAAGGAGAGAGTTCAAAAGATACAGTGTACAAGAAAGAAATGTGCACATACAGTAAAGAAGCATTAAGCACTCAGAAAACTTTTCACTGTGCTCGACGAGGTGGCAGGGGCGAAAGCGAGACCGGTAGGGTGACGCTGAGGGGAAAATGCGGGCAGAGGAAAAAAGAGGGTTTGTCACGTGCTTAGAGCGAGGGTTTCGCGTTTTCCCCTTGAGCCCTATTTTCGTCACCCAGATCTTGTGCTGATCGGAGTTCAGTTTGCGTACATTATATTTTTTAGAAGCACTATAGATAGCTATAAAAGTCAAACAAGAGATAAGGAATCTATATAATTGTATAAATGTATAATCGATGTCTTGTGTTAGTTAAATGGGATCTAGTGGGAGGTACACATCTTCGTCAGAGTGTGTGGAATATATTATTATACTGATACAGATCGCTTTGAAATCAATTATTTTGGTAATGTGTATGTTTGTGAGTGTAGTGTTTAGTGTGTAAAGTTTGTCGTATTGTTTCTGTCTAGAAAGTTGAAATTTATTCGGATGTTGTTGTTGTTTTCTCTTTGCCTATTGGGCAATCGCATTTTTGCTTTAAGTAGTTTTTTTGAAAAGAGTGTGTTCTAATATGAACAAATTGGTTGTTTTGGTTTGTTTGATGAAATCGTTGAAATTGTCTTGTAGTTCTTATATCTAAGAACAGTAATAGTAATTGTTGTATGATTTGAATCCTTTTTTTAGTTTTTGGTGTTTTTTGTTTTTCAAAATCAACTTGATTATGTAGCAAAAATAACGCATGAAAGTGGATAAAACATTGAATAAATTTTTAGAAAAGCAAACATTGATTAAATAAATATGACAAATACCCATCCCAACAAAACATTAAAAAATACATGTGATAAAAGAAGCTCTAAAATGAATATAAACATGGAAAGTGGATCAAAAAGATTGGATATGAGAAAAGTGAAGTAATGAACATAAATATGAATTGGAAGAAAAATTACTGATTGATGATATTGTTAATAGGATCAATTGAGAAGAATTAGAAAAACAAAGGAAGAAAAAGAAGGGAGACTAGGAGGGAATCAAATAAAATCTTATTTTTGAACGGTCCAACCATCTTCTTCTAATGATAAATCAGCAGTAGCCTTGGTGATAGTTTCAGTTGCATCTTCTGCCTTTGAAGCTGGTTTTTCTTCTTGTTGTTCTTCATCTTCGTCATCATCTTGTAAAACGCTGAACATAGACTTCTTTGGGCCATCAACAGATGCTTCTTTCTTTTCAGTCTTTGCTGCTGCCTTAGCTGCTGGTTGTTCCTTCTTGAGCATGGAACCTCTGGAACCCCATTCAAGGTTGTCAGACTTTGGCTTGAAAGTCTTCTTTGGAGCTTCCTTTTGGACTAATGAACCTCTTGCTCCACCCCAGTTGAATGAATCTTCCTTTGGTTCTCTTGGTTCTCTTGGTTCTCTGTGTTCTCTTGGCTTGAATGATCTTTCTCTTTCTTGCACTTCAGGTTGAGTTTGGGAACCTCTTGCTACACCCCAATCGAAGTTATCTTCTCTTGGTTCTCTTGGTTCTCTGTGTTCTCTTGGACCTCTGAAAGATCTTTCTCTTTCTTGAACTTCAGGTTGGGTTTGAGAGCCTCTTGCAACATTCCAGTCAAAGTTGTCTTCTCTTGGCTTGAATGATCTTTCTCTTGGTTCACCTCTGAATGGTCTATCTTGGTGTTCTCTTGCTGGTGGTGCTCTACCGGATCTTACATCATCCCAATCGATATCGACTTCTTGTCTTCTTTCTCTTGGTTCTCTTTGGGATCTGGCACCTCTTGCTCCAGACCAGTCGGCTTCGTCATCGAAACGGCTACCACCTCTTGGACCACCTCTGCTGAAACCACCTTCATTTCTTCTTTGGTTCTTAGATGGCTTTGCAACAGAAACGTAAACTGGCTTACCGTGGATTGGTTGATCGTTTAATGCTAAAGCATCAACTAATAATTCTCTGGTGATGAAAGTGATGAAAGCAAAAGTCTTTAAGCTACCATCCATATCCTTTGGACAGTAGAAATCTTCAATGACGGCTTCTGGATCATTTAACTTTAAACCATCAATGAAGAAATCTCTTAATTCATCTTCGGTAGTTCCGTCTGGGAAAGAAGCAATTCTTGCAGTATATGGTGGTTGATCTGGGATAACTGGTTCGTTAGATGGTAATTCAAAACCGATATCAACAGTGGATGTAGTGTTTTGTAACATAGATGGATCGAATTCATCAGCCCAGGAATCTGTTGCTGAGCCAAATGCATCATCTGCTAAAAAGGATGATAAATCCATCTTGACATTCTTCTTTGGAGCCATTTTTGCTTGTGTATCTATACTGTTTTTCTTATCTGAATAAAGAGCCGTGGCCTTGTCTGTATCTCCAGTGTAAGAACTGTGTGTGTGGTGAAGGAGGATAACAAAAGGATGAAAGTATTGTTTGTAAACTCTGAAATTCCAATAAAATTTTTTCGGCGAAGTAGGGATTAATGTGAGAGAAACGCTGGGAAAGCTGGAAATTTGGATTTTGGAAATTGTGAGCTGAAATTTTGGAATTTGGAAAAGAAAGAATAATGGGAAAATGAGAAAGTCAATGCGACGCGAGAATTGTGGCGCGTGCGGTACCCGGTGGCGGTGCGGTCACGTGCCGGGACAGGCTGACTGCCCCGGCTGACATGTGACACCGCCGCTGCAGTCAGAGTTTCAAGCTCGGCTGAGGCCGTTGACCGATAGGACATAATAACTGCACAGGAATGTTTTGTTGTTTTGAAGGTTTTTCGGGGAGTCTTTGAAGCCTTCTGGATACCACACAGCAGCGACAAAGACATTTCAGTGCATATCCACCACAAAATCATAACACACAGATCATACAATGGTATCATCCAACTGCTGGTACATTGCAATTCTGGTGTGTTTTCTGTTGCACAAAACATTGCAGCTTTTTGCATATTTCGTCTTCGGAATTAACTATGGCTACATCAATCCGCTGACCCTCACCATCCACAACATCGGTTACAAGTCTGCAAGTGTCGATCATGTCGGTATTCAAGTGGGGAGTATCAGGCTTCACTTATCTTTGTTTTCAAAATCAAAATATTATGTTGAATTGTCTATTTCAGGAGTGGTCTTTGATTTAACAGGCTTGAATCAAGTCAAATTTGATGCAGCAACTACATCCGAAAAGGAGGAATCATCTCCAGATTTAAAGTTTATAGAGGCCCTGAATCATGGCATGTATGACCCAAATGCACCGGTGGTTGTTTATCCAGATAATAAGAAGTTAAGAAGACTTATAAAGTTTTTCATCTCAATGATGCCACATCTATCGTTCATTATTAGGCAATCTGAAATAATAATGAATTCAGAGTTATCAATTCGTTGTGCAAAGATTATTGGAAAGACAGATATCAACAACTCCATAGCTAAGAAATCATTTTTGAAAAAATCAAAAGATTCAACACACACCTGGGCCTCGTCTCTACAATTACACAGTTGTACTTTATTCAACAACAAATCGAATCAAATATTATCTAATTTTTTCACGAGATGTGAAGCATCAGTTACATTCCAGTTAGATGTTAATACAGGTATTGCATCATCTCTTCAACCGATTTTTAGAATCTTAGAAATGGATATCTCGGTTATGTACATTCTTAAATTGATCAAATCTATAAATCAAGATTTTGAAATCCAAGCTAAAACATCATCACAGAATCAAGATATTAAATTGAAGAAAATACCCAAATATAAGCTCTACATCTATGGATTTGTTTTTAGATTGCTAAAAAGTGCAAGTATTTCACTTCAAGCGTTGACTATATCAGATATACCATTGACAACATCAGGTAAGTTAAACAAATTTTTGAATGATGCACCAAACTCAGAAGATGAAGAAGCATTTCTTGACGATGTCATTTTCCTTACAACCAAAATTGCATCTGCATCATTGGATGTTGGTCCAGTTAATCCAAACCAGGTTGGTTATAGTTTGAAATTCGTTGAAGGTTCGCTCCCATTACAATGGATATACACATTTTCGAATCTGAAATTTACATTGAATTACTCGAAAATAAAAGGTTATACCGGTAATACCAAAGAGTTCGATGTTTTATTTATTCCTAATTTATTGTTTACTATGGAATCAACTATGATGATTAATATTTTAAGAGTCGTTTTCAATAATTCCATGCAAGAAAATTTCACTAAGAAGCAAACCATTACTACGATTCAAATGACAGTTGCAACCCCTTCGGTAGATATAAGTGCAGAACAATTGAGTATATTGATGAAGACATTTCACGAGAAAGATGATGAATGTACGAGACTCAAAGGAGAAACAGTGGAATTAGATGATGCATTGAAGGAAGAATACCATAACAGAAAGATCAGCTATAGGACCGTTTTTTTGAACACGTCCCCTAAATTCCAAATTAAAATATTCCTTGAAAAGCCATTAATCATTGTCAAATCTGAAAATGAAATTGTTGAAAATAGAGATATTCATCTTGCAACATACCAACCTTCTATGATTAGTTTGCAGCTTGATGCCACAACGGTTAAACATAGCATGAAAATCGCATTCCGTTGTGATGTTCCTGATACTGCATTAATTTACCAACGTAATAATTTGAATAAGAGTGCAACTACATTTCTTTCCTTCAAAGATGTTCATTTAAAGATTTCATTTCAATTGTTCAATTTTAACAATCTTTTGGTCTCTTTTAGTGTTGGTGGATTCGGTATCAATCTTACAAATTTGGAAGTTATTAACGGTTTAAGTATATTTTTTAACTCGTTGAAACGGTTTGCAACTAAAAATAAGCCAGTTTTTGATCACGAGCATCATGAACGTGCATCATCTTCATTACCCATTCATCAATTCTTCAAAGATCCACCATCATGGTTCTCAAGATTGAATTTAACTTTCAATGATATTAATATTGCAATTGGTTCTAAATCACTCTTCCTTGCAGCTAGTGATTTGTTGAATGAAGCAAACGAATATAATAACTTCATTGATGAAAAAATATATGCGCCTTCTAGTGTTAACTATAAGATTGGTAAGGCGGAATGGCACATGAAGAATAAGCGTGCGGGTAGTGATAGTGAGGACAATTCATCAACCACATATTCTGAGACTTCTAAAAC
This sequence comes from Pichia sp. NRRL Y-27261, assembly GCA_030569835.1. Taxonomy (NCBI): domain Eukaryota; kingdom Fungi; phylum Ascomycota; class Pichiomycetes; order Pichiales; family Pichiaceae; genus Pichia; species Pichia sp. NRRL Y-27261. The sequence goes on from JAJMLU010000469.1 coordinate 25,433, forward strand.
ACCAGATGATTATTTTTGGTGTATATCAAATAAGATTAACAATACCCAAATAATTACGAAGTCGATCCATCCCGATTATGAAGTGAATATAAATGAAAGAATTTTGAAAATACCTCAACTCGATTCAACTTGTTATTGTTTAAAGAAGGGATTGTTTGAATTTTCTACAGTAATCAATACAATTGATATTTCTCATGGTGTCCGTTCACACTTTACATTATTCTCATCATTCTATTTACTCAAAAATGCAATTGTTCATCACAGATTTAATATGTCAGATGATACGCCTGTCGTTGAGATTAATGAAACAACTAATGATATCCCATCCACTTCTAAGAAAACACCTTTACTGAATCTCGTTAATTTCAAATGGTACTTGAAAGAAGCGCAAATTAAGATGGTCATGCCGCAGAACTTTAGTCTCAGGGTGGATATGTTTGATCTCAAAGGTTTTGCTGGTAATGGAGCAATCGTTATGGAAAAGAAACTAACAAGAGTATTTGTTAAAAAGGACCCTGCAGTTGATTATTTCAATAGATTTATTACATTGGATAACATGAAAGTCATATGTCAATTGCCAAATGAAGCGCATAAACTAATGAAAATTTCAATTTCTGATGATAATATAAAATTTTCTATTCCTTCTAATTTCATCGTTCATTCATTCTTTGATGCCATAATTTTAACGATGAAATTGACCAAGAAATTTATCAAATCAATAAAGTATGGACCAACTACCGGTTTGGATCATATTTCATCATCTGGGGTCCTCAAATTACCTAAAATTAAACTCAAGTCGGAGACTATGGCTATTACAATCGATGATGATCCATTCGAAACTGAGTTGGGGATGTTCTATCAACTTGGTCTTTTAGAACAGCAAAGTAGATTGGAGAAACAACGATATTTTGATGAATACATAGATAGTATCAGAAAAGATGCAATTGATAATTTAGATACCGATGAAAAGTTGACCGAACTTAATGATATGTTGGATGCATTAGTGCTGAACCCAGTCACATTTGATCAAAGCATTAAAGATCCACAATTAAAGGCTATTATCAATGAATGTTCCAAGAATTTATACAAGTTGAGAGCTAATATGTCCAAGTCGTGGAAGGTTTTGGTGGATGAGTACAAATTCAAGAGAAAGACTATTGTTTCTGCAAATACAAGGTTTATATCGGAAAATATTGTTTCTACTATAGCACCTTCATTACCATTTAATTCTAAGATTATTGATTCCAATGATTATCCACCATTAATGGGATTACTGTTCAATGATTTTGTTATCTCAATAAAACCACCTTCCTTTGAAAATGATTCTGGTGACGTTCATCAATTTTTGAACCGTGTTGGTAAAGGTGTTCCGTTGGATACATCATGGGATAAGATCATTCCATTAGATATGAATATTAGAGCCTGTGAGGTTCGTGTACATCTTCGTGATTTTCCATTGCCATTTGTTTATATTCCAAACTATAAATCCTCTCAGAGATGGTCGGATAGTTTCAACTTGAAATCAACCATTGTATTGGCTGAACCAATGCCGGCATCTGATAAACAATATTGGTATATTCATATTCCTATGTTCAACGATATAACAGAAGGTACTTCAGATGCGTTTTACTCTTGGAAAGCGCCTAAGACGATTACATCTGTCAAGAGTTATTATGAAATTGATTGTGATATAAATTCGGATAATTCAACAATGATCACATGGTCCACAAGTTACCAGGCTGTTCTAAGACAATTGAGTATTTGTTTTGATACATTTAGCAAGGCAACACATGATCCAAGTCCAAAGTTGGGAGTCTGGGATAAGATGAGAAATATAGTACATGGTTATTTTAAAATCAATTGGATTAATGAAAGTGCAGAAGTTTGTTTGAATATTCTTAACACGCAGGATCCATATAAGATTTTAGGTTATAATGCAGGTTATTCTCTAATTTTCAAAAACGATGTTAAATGGTTACTCAACGACCCAGAAAGAGAGCTTGAAAGGGATTATTTCATTTTCAGATCGAAGAGTATTTTATTTGGTATTCCTAATTATTTATGTCAACCATTACCATGTTGGTGTACAAGAAAACTGATTTTCCTTCCATCTGATGCAGAAGATTTCTTTGTGACATCGTTGTATGGTTATTACTTGAATACCGACCTATATCTTGACAATAATATGTTCTCTGAAAATATGTTGGCGCTTGCATCAAATTCAAGATTCAAAACACATAATATCTTTTTGAATGGTGATGTTGAACTTAAAATTACAATGATGTTTGAAAGAAAGCTGGATAATGGTGTAAGAACAACACAGTTTAAATCACATTTTGAAAATATATTGACCAGTTCTCATTTGGTTGAAGATACGACCAACTTTGATTCGTATAGAGGTTTTCGGTCTGATTTTATTCATATGGGTTTGGCATTGTCTGCTAAGAATTCGTCATACAATATTTTGAGATTAACACCGCGTTCTATTTTCCACTTCAGAAAATGGTTCTCTCAGTTCAGTGGAGATATTGGTTTACCTATTAGAAATGGTAGTTTGTGGGCTGCTAAGAATGAATCTGTTAAGTTCGGTGGTCATTTG
>JAJMLU010000471.1:0-14549 GCA_030569835.1 Pichia sp. NRRL Y-27261
TTTGACCACTTTGGACTCTCATACCAACTTCACCAAGACCATCGGGTCCTAAGGCAGTATGTTGCCAGATTGGTTCACCATCTTCATTAACACGCATACCGGCCAAAATATCCTTAGAGTGGTTTGGATATCTCTTTAAGATGGCAGTGTTCTTTCTGAAGACTTGACATCTACCGAAACCTCTATCAATGGATGATTTGTTCAAAACTAACGCATCTTCAATATCGTAACCAGAGTAAGACATAACGGCGACTGTTGCGTTTTGACCAGCAGGTAATTTATCGTATTGGATCAATTCAATTGTCTTTGATTTGACCATAGGTTGTTGTGGATAACACATCAAGTATAACAATGTATCGATTCTTCTGAATTGATTATAAGCAATTGCACCAATTGCTTGCTTACCCATCGCACATTGATAAGTGTTTCTTGGAGATTGGTTATGATGTGGATATGGAATCAAACCTGCGACCGCACCTAAAACGGTGAATGGTTCGATTTCTAAATGTGTGGTTGCTTGGAAGATATCCTTTTCGTATAATGCGATCAATGAATCGTTTTCTTCGTTAACATCCAAATATTCGACTAAACCGTTGACTAAGAAATCATCGAAATCCCATTTACCATTCTTTAATTTGGCTAAATGTTCTGCTGTGACTTTCGATTTTCCATTTTCCACAATGATTAAAGGTCTACAGATACGACCACCATCAGCAGCAATATGAACTGCACCTTGGTGAACATTTGTGTAGATAGAAACAAACGCAGAGACTCTACCAGTTCTTCTCAAATATCTGAAATTGTTGACGAACTTGATTGGGTATCTGGTGGTTGCAGCTAATGTACCGTTCAAGTAAACACCGTAAGTACCGTTTGTGTGTAAAGTGGAACTATCGGCGATATTGATGTTTTCTGCACCAAGAATGTAACATAACTTTCTAATTGGAGTTTCTTCATCATCGGTAGTAATGTGTGTCATTAAAGCTAAATTCTTAACTAAACCACAAGCTTCACCTTCAGGTGTATCAGAGGTACATAACATACCGAATTGAGATGGTTGTAAAGCTCTTGGACCAGAAACCTTTCTGGACTTTTCGAATTGTGAGGAGATTCTTGTCATCATACCCAATGCAGAAATGTAGGATAATCTACTTAAAACGTGTGTAACACCCGCCCTTTCCATCTTGAATCTCTTTAAGGACCAGTTACCTGTTGAGATTGCTCTATTTAAACCTGTGGTGATATTGTTGGAGTGGATGTTAATGTGTAATAATGCATCGAATTCGGATGCTCGGCTTGGTTTCTTTAAGATTTTATCAAGGTTCATTTTGAAATCATTGTTGAATTTCTTGAACAAATCTTCGAATAAAAGAGACATCAATTGACCGGCCAATTCCAAACGCTTGTTACCGACATAATCTCTGTCGTCGACTAATTTGGAATTGTGCATAGTCATAACCACTCTTCTGGTCATGATGGCGATATAGATGGCCTTTTCACGGAAATCTAAGTTTTCGACGGATAAATGTGCAATAAGAGTGGATGCAATGGCTTCGATACCTTCTTGAATGATAGTTAGCTTTGGTGCGTTCATTCTTCTGATGGTCTTGACCTTTCTACCAATGTATTCTAATGCTTCCTTTTGGGTGTAGACACCAAGTTTAGCTGCTTCTTCGAAGTTGACAGCGAAAATATCTTGATAAACAGAATCGTCACCACAAACCAATTGTAAGACTTCTAAATCGGAGACGATACCTGCCGCTTTCAAGACAATAACAATTGGGACTTCTTCACTGATGGAGTTATGCTTCAAGTAGATTTTATCGTTCTTGGTGACAACGTATGTTTTAGATTTTCTTTCGTGTGTAGAAGATGTAACAGAAGCTTGGACAATACCTTTCTTATCGTCGGCTTCGACGATAATTCTGTTCTTACTCAATTGTTCTTGCACCAAGATGACCTTTTCGGTACCGTTGACGATGAAGTATCCTCCCGGGTCGAGTGGACATTCGTTCAAATAGGCCATTTCATTCTCTGTTCTCCCGTTCAAAACACACTTGTTTGATCTCAACATGATTGGCATTCTTCCGATTTCGAGATCTCTATGAATAATAATTTTTCTACCTCTTGTGTATTCGACATCAACGTAGATTGGTGCACTGTATGTCATGTCTCTCAATCTACATTCATGTGGTGGATACAGCACTTCGATTTGTTTTGGATCCGCTTTGCTCTTGTATCCGACTCTGATATCGAGGTACTTCAAGTAGAAGTCTGGATCGACGTCACTCAAGACCTTTTCGTTCGCTTGCACAATCTTCTTCAAGTCCACGTCGACGAAATAGTTGTAGGAGTCTAAATGTTGCTTGACCAAACCCTTGACTTTCAAGAACGCTGGAAGCAAGTTCCATTTATCTTCGGCTGTGTTGATTGGATCGGTCAGCGATTTTCCCTTGTAGACGGGGTTCAACAGGTCGTCGAACGCATCGTCGTACTCTCTCTTCAGTCCAGTGGCCATGACTGTGCTGCTGACGTCTGGTAGTCTCTGTTAAGGGTGTCCCTAGCACAAAACGGTCAAGATCCCCTGACAAATCAACCGGATCCACAGCCAACAAGTGTCCCGTCTGAAAAAAATTTTCCCACAGAGGGAGAAAGCTCAGAGCTGAGCTGAGCGAGCTCGCCAGAGCAGGCGGTGGGGGCCGATCTGCCGCCACGGTGAGGGCAACGGGTCCTCTCAAGAGACGGCTCACGGACCACGGACAGCTGTTCTTGATGTGTGGAAGGGGTCAGAGGAGACACCCAGCAGTACACAGCACAGACCACACAGCCAAATACAAGCATGAGTACCCCACAGCCGCCAGGAAGCTCAAGCACGCTGGACACGGAGGAGTCCGTCGACTTCTTCAAGTCCACCATTAACGAGTACTTGGATAACTTGCCGGAAGACGTCCACAACGAGCTTTTTCAGTCCAGAGAAACATGTTTGGCCATCTTCAGATTGCTCCCGGCCCTCTCCAAGTTCTACATCATGTCGCTGTTGTTCCACGAAACAAGCGTGCCGTACTCGGATTTGAACAGATGGGTCAAATCGAGCAAGAACTCTGAAATCAGAGGACACCAAAATCCAACGAAAATATACCAGAACGACTCCATCAAAAGACTCAAATCCTTGCATATCCTAAAAGAAATCAAAAGGCAGATGGTGCATCCAATAACGAAACAGCCGACCATCATCATTTTTGTGCAATTGAATGAAATTTTCAGACAATCGTTAAGGGATGCATTGACAGGTTTCTTGCCTGATAGTACACAAGATCAAAGTAAAATCACATTGGCATCGGGCAATGGCGACCAAAAGGACAAGACAAAGGACCTCAGCGCCATGTTCGACGATGATGTCGATAATGAAATCACAATAGAATACCTCGACCGTTATTGTCTTGCCAAATGGGAAAATATATTGCATTTCATGGTTGGAACGGAGATTAAAGAAATACCGTCTGCAGGTGTCATGAGATTGTTGAGATTCTCAGGCTTAATGGAATTGCCATCCGACAGAGAAAGAAGAGAAGCATTGAATGGTATGATTGATGAAAATATAGACCAACCATACGAAGAAGACAATAAAACATCCATGCACACATTAAGACAATTGTTAATTACCAGAACGGGGTTCCAGTTCCTTTTGCAAGAAATCAGTTCACAAATATGGACTTTGCTTATTCAATATCTGATCATGGCTGAAAAACTCAAAATGAACCCAGTCGATGTCCTTAATTTCATTTTCCTCCTAGGAAGTTTGGAATTGGGTCAAGGTTATGCATTGAGTATGCTTTCGAAAACACAACTCATCATGTTAGATGATTTACAAGATTACGGTTTAATTTATCATCAAAAGAATGCATCTGTTTTCTATCCAACCCGTCTTGCTACATCTCTTACATCCGAAAGCTCGAGTTTCAAAACTGCATCCAACGCCATCGATCAAGAAATATCACAACCACGTTCCGATAAATCAACAAATTCAGGAGCAATTATTATCGAAACGAATTTCAAGATATACTGCTATACATCATCCCCATTACAAATCGCCATTCTCAACTTATTTGTGCATCTGAGGGCCAGATTCGCTAATATGGTTACCGGTGTCGTCACAAGAGAATCCGTGAGAACAGCATTAAGAAATGGTATTTCGTCCACACAAATCATCAACTATCTTGAAACACACGCACATAGTGGTATGATCGAGCTTGCCGAAGCTGAATATAACAAGAAATACGAGTTTGAAAGTTCGATTGGTAATACTTCAGCCGTAGAACAGTTGAAGCTTGAAATCTTACCTCCAACAGTTATCGATCAAATTAAACTTTGGCAATTAGAACTGGATAGAGTTCAATCATTCAAAGGTTATCTCTACAAGGACTTCAACAATGATTTCGAATTTGAGAAGTTGTTATCGTATGGTGAAGATATCGGTGTTATTATTTGGAAAGATAAGGCAAAGAGGAAATTCTTTGTCTCTCAAGAGGGTAATCCACAGTTGATTGACTATGCGAATAAAATCATTCGTAATAGTTCAAATACCCCTAGAGCTAATACGCCGGCATAATGTAATAATCTTGTAGATTATCGTTTTACAAACTTTATATATAAATTCTGATGTACAAATAGAAAAGTAGAATTATTTTTCATCGTCGACGGCATCTTCTTCAACTTCGGTATCTGTATCCATATCAGTCCAAAGTTCTTCTTCGTCTTCTTCATCGTCAGTACTGTCGTATTCGTTTTCGAATTCGATCTTCTTGACTGGCTCACCCCTTATAGTTGCCATTGCACCGGCAAGTGAATCTTCATCTGGTTCTTCGATTTCATATAAATCCTTTTGTGGAGCATCGATTGGCTTATCTTCGACCTTCATGACTAATGGAATATCAACATCACTTCCGAAATACACAAGGTTTCTGATGACCAATCTGAATTGGAATTCACCAACATCAGGTGGGGTTGGTGCTTGTAATTGGATCTTGAAAGTAGAAACTTCACAATCGGATTTTGCGTATTCTTCAGCAGTTAACTTTAAGTTCTTAGTATCGGCTCTAGTTATTTGCTTTGGAATTTCTATAATCTTGTTATCTCTTTGTGTAACCAAGAACGCAATCCAACCACAGTTGTTTTCGACATATTCCGTATCTGGGAAGAATGGTGGTAAGCTATCGAGTTCTAATTTCTTTTGTTTTTCGACAACCTTCATTGGATCCTTGAAGTTTTCCATGGATTCTTCTTCCTTAAGTTGGGTTTCAACGACGATCTTAGAGAGATCCTTTATTTCAGGCTTGGACTTGTGTGATGCAGATTTTATGATGAATTTTAAGTTGATATTAGCAGATGAGTTAGGTGGGACGAAATCTTCACTTGGAACTTTGAAGTCACATTCTAATGGTTCTAATAATGGGATGGATTTGGCGTATTCTAAAACACTCTTGGTGGTCTTTTCATCAGTACCTAAGAACTTGGTTGGTTCAATAGTTGGCTTCTTTAACAACTTACCTAATGTAAGAATGTTTTGGGTAGAATCAATCTTGGAAGCATCGACACCTGGTAATTGTAAGATTTGCTTGAATTGACGGTGCTTGGCATCCTTATCGATGTTCAAAGCTTGGATGATGGATCTGTGAGTGTCAACTAATCTGAGACAGTATTCGGTGTTCTTGAAAGCTGCAGCAATTTCAATGAAAGCGGCTAATAATTTTGGTGTGATGGCAACAACCTTTAATCTTAAACTTTCTTCCTTGGATGGTTCTCTGTTGATGTAAGATAATAATAACGCGTGGACCTTTTCTGGTGTTAAAGATGAATCAATATCAGTATATTCTTGTGCGCTAGAGACGAATTTAAGCATATCTTCAACTAATAATAACTTAACAGGGCTTGCGTTGATCATAACCTTCATGAAGTAATCTGCGGTGTCGACGTGAATGCCGTTCTTAGTCATGGACTTGACACCGTTCCACCAAGAACGGACAAACAATGGTAAGATAACAGCGATCAAAAGAACATAGATGAGGACTAAGAATGGAGAAGTTGGACCATCAATAAGGAACTTTGGTAATGCAATACCATGCTTGATTTCATTTGGACCATCTGGGTTACCGTATTTCAAGAAGTTTTCTCTGGTGGTTTCATCGGTCAGTGCCTTGTACGCTTTGTTAATCAGAACATAGGCTGCATCAACGGCATCGATTTCCTTTTGGGACATGGAAGAAGTATCAACTTTATCCGGGTGGTATTTCAAAGATAACTTTCTGTATGCACTCTTGATAACCTTTTCGGTTGCTGATTCGGAAACTTCTAAAATCTTCCATGGGTCGAAATGTGATTCTGAAGGTATGATTTTGATATTAGAGATCTTTAAATAAAGCACCAAAGTTAATAACCAACCAATGGCTAAGAATATATTTTTCTTGCTGAAAAGTTTAGATCTTTCACTGGTGGCCTTAAAATTTTCGATTTCATTTTCATTGTATGGCTTGAACCAACTCTTTGTTGATTTGAATGTATTTGAATCTGACTTCTTGGCCTTCTCGGATATCAAACTTGAGACTTTAGAGATGGTAACTGGAACTAAAGGAACCAAAATTGTTGTCAAAACAAAATATGGCCAAGTTTCAGAGTTTTCATCGTACTCGTAACGTGACTGTGAAGACATGTTGCCGTGCTGTTGTGGTGTCTGTCTTCCGAAGCCGTGAACGGGTTGTCTTGGTGTGCAATGGTAGCTTGAAACAAGATCCCTCTGTTGTGTGGGTGGAAAATGGAAGACAAAAACGCCAACGAAACGTGTCCGTCGAGGTGTTCACAGCTCGCACTGACCTGCTGGTGCACGGGTTTGTTGACGCCATACAGATTTTGTTAGTATTCGAAATACCTCTGTCGGTGCTAGAACACCTCTTTGTTTCCCTATTACCCTTGTTTTAGACACCCACACAGAACAATGCAGATCAGATTCGTGTCGTTGATATCTAGGGATAACCGTCCGTTATACATCCAGGCCTTTGTCGGAAAGGAACAAGCTGCAGAGAAGGACAAGCCAGCGTCATCAGAAGAACTCAATGAGCTATTGAAGTACAATTTCCTGTCACACATGTCCTTAGACGTGTTTGAATCACCATTTGCGCCTGTGGGCACTCATTCTGCACAGGGGAAACCTACATTGCTGTTTGTCCAAGACGGAATACTAGTTTATGGATCAGAAACACTCACAGGACTCAAAGTTGTCATTGGATGCAGTCGATATAATCCAGCAAAAGAAGCTTCTGGTGACGACGATCACAAGACAATTGCATCCAAGATCACCAACGAAAAGAGTCTTGGAGGATTGGAAGGCTTTGCTGATACTGACATGATTGAAGTTTCAGATTTAGAATCGATTACAAACGCCATAAGGAAAGAATACATCAGATACAGTTGTAATCCATTCTTGGATCCGAAGGAAGAGACAGAAATTAAGAGTGATAAATTCGACAGGGGTATTAAACGCATAGTAGATGGATTCAATTCGAAGAATTTATAATATGATACACAGGATTTAGTTTAACGATTATATAGTTTGTTTTCTAATCAGTCGATAAAACGTAATAGAAGGGTCTATTTCAAGATGACATTAGCACCACGTAAGGAAAGATACTGTTGATCTACCCCAGAAGGCATTGATCTGACGATTTCGTAACATTCCTTGTTGTAGTATCTAATTTGGTTGTGTGGACTCTTGTAGTTGGTTGGCAAGCCAGTGACATCACAGTATGTTCTGATTGGTTTGAGGGAAGGCGGTGCTGCAATTGAGAAGTACGTCACTCTGTCAACCGGTGGTTTGCCTGGGTTTTGTAACTTTTCATCTTCCTGTAATTGTGTTAGACGTCTTTGTTCTTCGTTCATAACGAGTCTGGCACCCTTATATCTCACCTTCTTGATCACCCTCTTTGGGTTCTTGAACTTCTCGCTGGTGGAGTAGACGTCTATATATCGGTTGAGGATCACTTCTTTATCTGTTTGTGTCATTGGCGGTGGTGTGTGTGGTTTGGTGTATGTTTGCTGGAAGAAAGGGACATGGGTGGATACATCGTCCTCTTAGTATTCGCCTTACTTTTGGTGTAATCCGCTTCATCGTGGATTACGTCAGCGCACGCAAAATGTTGCGCAGGTACACGGGTTATTACGGGCTAGGAAGCTTACTGTGGATGATTTTACTCGAATATAACTGTCTATACGATCTATTTAATGAATTACCAGCATTGGTAACCACCGTCAACGACTATGTTTTCACCAGTGGTATATGACGATGCAGAGTTGGATAATAAGTAGAGAACAGTGCCGCTGAATTCTGATGGATCAGACATTCTGTGCATTGGAACCATCGACATCCATCTATTGTACAACTCTTCATTACCATTAATCACATTTTTAGTTAATGGGGTGGCGATATAACCTGGGGAAAGGGTGTTTATTCTAATGTTATATTTTGCCCATTCACAAGCCAACGATTTGACCATGTGAATAATACCAGCCTTAGACATGTTGTACGCGATCTGTGGTTGTGGATCGTTAACGATGACTCCAGACATAGAACCTATCATGACAATAGAGCCGCCCTTAATTTCATTTTTGATCAAAGGTTTGGCAAATGCCTGTGCAATGAACAAGGAGCCTAATAGATTGACTTGGATCAAACGTTCCGCATTTGATGAAGGGTATTCTTCAGCAGGGAAGTTCTCACAATAACCGGCAGTATTAACTAAATGAAGTGGGTATGCACCAAAATCTTCGTAAACCTTCTGGAAACTTGAATCAACTTCTACTGGATTGGAAATATCACAGACGTAAAGTTCCATCCTTGGGATTTGATCGGGCTTCAAAGTAAGTTCCTTAATGCAGAATGAAGTCATTTCTTCCATTGTCTTTTTTAAAGCTTGTAGATTGATATCAAACAAAGCAAGTGGAGCATCGTAGGCAAGTAAAGACTGGATGATGGAATGCGATAACCCGCCACAAGCTCCGGTGATGACGGTTAGTTCGTTGGTGAGTTTGAATGTTGGGATGCCTGCTGCCATCGGATGGTAATCTATGTTTTCAATAGGTCCACTAAATGTGAATCAACTTGACTGGAAATAAACAAATGGCAAAAAGCAGGAAAGAAAGAGAAGCTAAATATAAAGCAGCTAGAAAGGCGGCAAAAAGAAAAGACCTGCTTACATCACAGCTTGTCCAGTCCCAGGTGGGTTCCTGGTTTCTGCAAACGGCCGTCTTCCTTCCCGCTTGGACGGTTTGCAGTTCAGATTTTGCATTCATGTTTGTCTGTAGACACAGATACTGACTAGTATACTAACGATATAGACCAGCAATGTATGCTGACCGTCACTGCAAATATCCGACTGCATCTTCCCCGCTGGGCGGTGGCTCGGTTGAAAGTGAACACTCGGTGTGTGAGACTGTGAGACACTGAGAGTTCCCGGTCACGTGTCTCGGTGGAATTTTTTCTTCGGCCTGAGTTGGAGGTTGGAGGATCGGAAACGTGCACTCTTCGGATGTTGATGAGTTTACTGGTGGTGTTTGGTGATGTTCCTTCATGCAGTTCTATTCCAGCTTGGTGGTTGTAGATATATGACGAACATCCAGAACAGTCACATCATATAACACGCCCACTTCACAATGCCTGACAAACATATGGGTAACCCCGTCTCTATCATTATGAGTACCGTATTCATAGTTATTGCCGCTACTGCATTTCAAACATTGCATAGTTTAGTTTTGCCACCTGAATTAGAGGCCGGTGGTCATTATCAATTCTTAACCAACTTGGCATTATGTATTTCCACGTTTTACTTCTCTATCAACCTGTTATACCACACATTGAAATTAAAATCGCTATCTGTGGCTAAAGTGTATCTTTCTGCCACGTGCGTTTCACTCAACTTCATTGTTTCCTCAGTTTACTGGAGTTTAAAGATCTTTGTTCCTAAATTGATTCTTTCTGACAAGGCGACATTCCCATTCTCGTTGGACCTCAAGATCCATCTCATGCCATTAGTCTGTACAACTGTCGATTATTTATTCTACATGAAAAGATGGAACATTCCATACATCACCGGATACTTGATTGTCACCATTTTGTCGATTGCCTACTGGTTTTGGTTAGAGTATTTATTGAACGAAGATTCCGATTATCCATATCCATTTTTAAACGTTGAAACAAACTTCAGAATTCTCATTTTCATTATCATTAGTATTGTTGCATTTGGCTCATTCTGTGTTGGTAAATTGATCCATCCTGAATTCATCCCAGAATTAGAAATGGCTGAAAAGGATTACGCAAAGAAGAAATAGACAAAAGTTAGTCCCTTTTTTTTATTATTATTATTATCATTACTATTATTCCGATTTTATACCGATTTTTATATCTTTCAATTATTATTCGCCGAGGTTTTACGTACTAATTTTTCGATCAGAATGGTTAGATTATTTAATTTATACAGGGGTTCTTTAGAATAGAGTTAGAGGGTTTGTTAGTCGCATAAATAAATAATCCTCCCATCCTGGCCAAAGGGAACGGACCACAATAAAGGAATTCAGAAAACAGTGAAAAAGATACCTGGTAATTCACAAATATCTCTCGCACATGACATCTGCATAAATAGGAATGAGGATAGAGCAGATGAACTTGTATGACAGATATCTGTGAATCGGTATTCATCAGTACTGTACTCTCTGACTTGATGTATCGTGGCCGGGAAAAGAAAGTAAGTCAAAGATTGATGATAACTTGAAAGATAGATATGGCGGTGATTGTGGCCCTATTTATAGGATTCATCAATTTAGTTCTGCTACAGGTTATAGTACAATACCAGTATTTTCTGGTCTGTTATACATATGTTCTGGCCTGTTGAATGACCTACATATATCAAGGATACGGCAACTCCGGTCTGTTACGTTTGACGGAGTTGCGATACTCGATTAGGGTAAGTGAGTACTGCCCTTTTCGGATTACATTGCCACATCCCATACCCTACATACGTCATCGATTACTATAGGTACCCTCTCAATCGTGCCGGCTGCCGGCCATAAATTGCTTGCTTCAATCTGCCAAACATGAACGGTGGACGGCACTGACTTCTCCCGCCTCGAATTCGCAAAAGGAGGTCAAAAAAGCGCACCCTCAGATCGCCCGCGACGCTGCTTTATCAAGTGTGCAGCTTCGTCTATATTGTGAAGGTGTTCCTTCCAGCCAATGAGAGCACGCCCCTTTACGGTGTGCATAATGTGGACGGTCGGGTTCGTTCTTCGTCAGGTTATATAGACGAGACGTCAGTCCATGTCGATTCAAAGTTTGAGATCGTGCTGATGAGTAGCAAGCTTAATATATATATAAAGCGGGATGTGCTCCCGTCGATTCAGTATATACTAGTTTGTAGTGCAGAATTCCTGTAAAGATATTTCTCTTCTACGTCCAATATCATCCACAGAATCATTATACCAATGCCCAACAATATAAAAATGAAACATAAGCATATGGGTAAAACAGTACCGATCATTATTAGTCTGATCTTTTTGTCAATAACTGCTACAGCGGCATATACCTTGTCCACAACATTTGAATTACCAGAAGAATACAAAGCAGGTGGATCATTCCAGTTTTTGACGTTCATAGCAGTGGTGATCAACACAGGATACTTTGTTGTCAACCTTTTGTACCACTATTTCAAACTAGAATGGTTGTATGTTTTAAAGGAACATATTTGTGCCATTTGCTTTGCACTTAACTTCACTATTGCTTCAATTTTTTGGACTTTGAAGCTCTGGTTACCAGAGATGATTACCCATGAAGACACTGTGTTTCCATTAATGTTGGACATCAAGTTACATTTATTTCCAATTATCTGTACAGCCGCTGACTACATGTTGTTCATGAACAGATGGGACATTTCTTATAAAGATGGTTACATCATGGTGTCAGTACTGACTATCATATATTGGTTTTGGTTAGAACACGCAGTTTCTGGGCATGGAAGATATCCTTATCCTTTCCTCAATGTTGAAAAGTATCTACGAATTGCCATTTTTGCTTTCGTCAGTCTCTGTGGATGCTGTGCATTCACAATAGGTAAGGTTATCCATCCAACAGTTTATGTGAAGCAGTCAAAAGATTTAAGTTCAGAAAAATGATCACACTTGCATTTTCTTTATTCTCCTTCATTCTACTAGATTCATGAACTATAAAATGTGCATGTGCTTTATTTATTACTCGTCATTTATTTTCACTTCTTTTTTATATACACATTTTTTAAATTAAAGACTATTATTATTGCAGTCTGAGTAAAGCTAAGTGGTGGTATACATGTATAGGCGACTTATTTAAAATGATATATACACCCCAAAGCATTGGACTATATGTGAAGCAATTGTAGAAATTGCAGTGTTGGCAAAACAGCCCCTGGGATAAACGGTTTACATTGTTAAAAGATACAAATGGGATCGGGTTAGGTTGGTGTGAAATATTGATGCCGACCTTATATAAAGATAAAAAAGGGCTTGTATTGTGTTACTACAATGGCGGGAGCCGGCTACGCCGATTGAAATCAATGCAGATCAGGAAAGATTTGATTTCTCCGATGCCCCACACCCGACGTTCTTAATGAGTTCGACTCTAGATCGGTAAATTCATAGAGATGACAAAGAAGTGGATCTGTGTTTTACATGCATGTTCTGATGTCCACGTGGAAGAAAGCTCGCAAAGGGCGACAGAATGCAGCCTGCGTGCAGCGTCTAACTTGACCAGGGTCTTATCTAGGCCAATTTCGCAGTTAATTGCCAATTAACTAGCTCGTCTATTTGCAAGCGGGATATTTCCCGAACTGGCTGCTGCAACACAATCTTACTGCCGTGGTGTTCAGAAGGGTTCCATAACCGAAACAGAAGTGTCAGTGGCTTCTACAAGCTGAAATTGGAGTATAGCGTGTGTGCCGGCAGTACATCATTAATCTGAATAGTGCACCTTCCAGCCGGTTTCCCTGGCTAGGGTCTGCAGTTGATGTATCTCGCATTTGACACCTCGGTACTGACCACACACAGGAGTTGCTACTATCATGTTATTATCCTATCACCGTGGTATCTCATACTCTTGTCTCTTACTCCCATTCTTCTCTATACAGCTTCTCCCTGGTCCCCTTGTCCCCTGATCTCCCTGAAGAAGGAAGTGCCCCAAAACCCAAACCGCAACCCCCGGGCTGCTTACGTAACCCGCGAAAATGCGAGAAATGCGAAAATCGGCCGAAATTATAATCTGGTAATCAGGTGCTGGGTGCAGCACACACGGGGCCTCCCGGCCGCAGCTGAGATAATGCAACCGGCAGTTCTGGTGATGGCCATCATGGTTGGTTCGTCGATGACAGGCCCTTCTCAGCACACCATTCTCTTTCTTTTGAACTACACTCACACACACCGGCCACCACAGATGAAGACACACACGGCCCTATCCCTGTTCTTTGCGTGTCTGCTGAACCTGGCGGTTTTCACCAACGGGTTCGACTTTTTCCCAAACATTTTGGACAACCCGATTGCAAACTTGATTATCGGAAAGACTTCGAACGTGTTATCCATTTCTTCTAACAAAATCGATGCAAGAGTTGAAGCATTTATTAACGAAATTGAAACTTTCGAAAGTTCAGATATCGCTGCCAAAATTGTGTCACTAAATAGTGAAAACATCAATCATTATTCACAACAAGAAGATGTCGAATTGGAATTATTCCAACAATACAGTGGACAATATATCCTGAGATTGTATGGTTGGTCTGATGATATTGAGAATGAAGACGACGAATTCTACAGTACTGCCGTTCTTGCCATCCATGAAATGGCCATTCCTGTCTGGGAAACTTCGAGGACTCATCAATTTATTGATATCCAAGTCACTAAGGAAAACGGTGAAGAATTATTAAACCAATTATCAAATTTCCAATTCCAAGCTAGGATTATCATCTTGGATTTACCACAAACTATCTTCGAAACATTCCCTGCTTCTCAAAAAGAAAACGAAGTGTCTACAAATGAAGAAGAATTCACTACAAATGCAGAAATATTCTTTAAAGCTTACAGAGATTTAGATTCAATTTACGCTTGGTTTGACTTATTGGTTGATACATACCCAGATATTTTGAGTGTGGAATACGTCGGTAATACTTTCGAAGGTAGACCGATGAAAGCACTTAGATTATCCGTTCATAGTGAATCCAAACAAGACTCTATTAAAACCGTTGTCATTACCAGTGGTATTCATGCTCGTGAATGGGTTAGTATTACATCTTCATGTTATGTCTTATTCCAATTATTGTCAGACTATGAAAATGGTAATCTGTCAGTTAAGAGATATCTTGAACATTTGGACTTCTTCTTTATGCCAGTTATGAATCCTGATGGTTATGAATTCACATGGAAAGGTGAACGTTTATGGAGAAAGAATAGACAAAAAACTTTCAATCCAAGATGTGCAGGTATAGATATCG
>JAJMLU010000472.1:13610-28176 GCA_030569835.1 Pichia sp. NRRL Y-27261
GATGGATACGCTACGTTCTTTGAAGAAAGTTACAATTGAAGAAGATGCAGATGACGGTACTGGTGCCGATGCCGGTAGAGAATCCGATGAGGAGAACGGTATCCTTGGCGAAAACGAAGAGGCCGACTTCAGTAGACACGAAGGTGACTACGATTCGAACCACTCGATCACCGATGACATTGGCTTGGGAACTCCATTCAGAGAACGTCACACTAGTCATTTCTCCGACGATAACGACGCTGGCGCCAACCACTCTATCCTCAACACGTCTGCGCTAGGCACGGACAGCACGCTAGTGGACCACTCCACGACCGCAGCAGCACCCCACCAGGCCACCAAGAGAAGAAGAGTCGACCACGGGGGTGCCAATGCCGCCAACACCACCAACTTCAACAACAACATGAACAACTCGGACGCCAACTCTGACAGCGACAGCGATGTCGAGTACAGACACTGAGTCTTGCGACAATAGAGCTGTCGCACCTCTCGAGGAGTGAAAAAATGCGGTGGTGACTTTTGGCGATTTTTGAGTGGACAACAGCTTTGGACACACTGGTCAACACAGAGGACGTCTTCAAGGAGGCCTCCGGGACACGAACAACACACAGACACACAGCCATGCTTACCAGATCCATCCTCCAGGGGATACGTTCCCCAGCTGCCGTGAGACCAGCGTCCTTCACCTTTGTCAGACTTGCCTCCACCACCGAGTTAGTGACAAAGAAAGACAACGGTGTTGGAATTGGTGCAAAAAGTAGAAAAAGCCAACAAAAGCAACGTCCGACCATCAACAAGGTCGGTGTTCCACACGACCCATACATCCCAGTCAGCTACTCCAAGTTACCACTCTCTGCTCCATTGAAAACCGTGCGTGCACTTTGGAACAGATTAAAGCTTTTCGCCTTTAACTGGGTTCAAGTCTATCAATTCAAGAGTGGTATGGGTAAAGGATACAAGCCACAATTCGTCAAATGGAAAAACACAGCAATCACAGAATTCGTCAAGATCAACAAGGCCTTTGCCGAACGTAAAGTCGAAAGTATTCGTGGTGATGTTTCTGAATTTGTCTATTTCCAATTAGGTAAAAGACAATCTGCATTACCAAAGGCTTTGATTCAATGGGAATTGGTCAAATTCAATTCTCCTCCACAACTCTTATCATTTAACGCATTCCCACACGAAGACGGTTCCACATTGTTATGTCAAATCATCTACAGATTCGATACCAAGCAAAAATGGATTATCAAGAAGCGTGGTGAGAAGGAATTCACCGAAACTGAAAGAGATATGGTTGAATATTTAGCTTTCAACGTCGATCCATACACTGACAAGGTCTGTTTGGCAGGTTCTGTCTTCGAAGCCCCACTCGACAGAAAGTTGGAATCCAAGGTTGTCTCCTCTCAAAAGAAGGCTTTGGACTACATGAACACCAATGGTGACATCTATAGAACTGAACCAACCGATGAAGCCAAATTGATTGAATACAACAAAGCTTGATTGATCCAGCTCATATAAATAACTTGTAAATACTTTCTCCTTATACATAATTATATCGTTTGTTTTTTTATTTCCTACATTAATTATCGTTTATCACTTTATTTTTATAGTAAAGAAAACGTTTATAGACAAATTAAACAAAATTCAAAAAATTATAACATTAGATAGAGAAGTGTAATAATAAAACAATAATATTTTATAGAAAAAAAGGAGATAACGAATTGAAACGTTCAAATAGTATTCATTAATGCAATAGGAATTACTTGATATTATTAGTTTGATTAAAAAATTAATGCATTATATTCCGTGGCCCAAATATTGTCCCTTGTTTGTAGTAATAAAAAAATGGTTATCGTTATTAGATTTCATGATGAGTTGGTGTAAGGTTTAATGTTGGTATATTTCCCATACTCATATTGATAATGCTGTCCAGATCAGTTCTGTCTCCAAAATCAAAACTCTGGTCCTCAGTACTCATTAACGATTCGGTAGTACTGTTTCTAATACTACCCTTGTAAGCATCCGATTCATTCAATAAAGCGACACGTTCAGATCTCAAACTCGTCCGTGAACCAGGTAAAGTGGTCAATTCGCTGGAATTGTTCAGTCTTTGGAAACTTGGCATCTTCTTGATTGATAAATTCTCATTGGTTCCGTTGATACTCGCTGCCCCCAGGTTCGAGGTCAGTTTACTCTTTGTTGCACTGTATTCATTAGAAGGTTCTGTGGGTTGGTTGTACTTCGTATTGTCCGTTGTCAAACTGTTGTTTCTTGGGCTCATTATACCAGGCGTACTAACTTCGGAAGTGTTGGTTGAAATGTTCAACATCTTTGGACTCTTAAATCCAATCTCGGTATATTCAGGTGGTGGTAAGTCATCATGACTAACACTGATGACACCGTCAATAGTATTACTGACACCAGATGGGCTTCCTAATGATAGACTGCTAAAATCGTTAGCTAACACTGAATTCAACCGTTTAGAACCTTCCTTAGATCTAGTAAATGCAGCAGAGAGCAGTGATGTTGTAGCATTACCAGGCAATGAAAGGTATCCGCTATCGCTACGTTTTCTTGGACTGGAATCATAGTTCTCATATGCAGGTAGTGATGACATAGTTGATGTCATTGATGTTGCTAATAAATTCGTAAACTGTGCACTTGGATTAGGATTAGCATTAATATGGTATGGATTCGTATCCGACATCAATGGAGAACACGGAATGAAAATCGCATTGCCATTTTCATCACTACTGTTATCATAACCGCCATAATTAGAGTCATAGTCACTTGACATCGCTTGTGACATAGCAAATCGAGATGAATTCTTAACAACCTCAAACTGACCAATTCTAACAGCATCTTCATAAGATGGTAAATCCAGTGTATCAGTAATACAGAATGGGGAAACAAAAACAATCGGTGTATCAACAATGACTTCATAATGATGCAGTTTTGGTTCACCGTCACTTCCCTTGATCTTTGGATCTGGTCGACTAATTCTGAAAGATATCTGTAAACGATGCTTAACCTTCAAATTATTGTTGTTGAAGTCAGGTAAGAACGTATGCGAATTGAACAGATGTGGTTCCTCTTGTGGCGCTGGTGATGCATTCCAAGTGGATGCACCTGCATTTGTCGCTTTCTGGCTGTATGTATTGTTAGTAGTACTTGACAGAGACAGATTACGTGGACGTCTACTTGAAGAAAATGAAGCAGCACCGTCATCATCAGAAAATGCATCACCTCTATCAGTATTACCATGAGAACCCACTGAGAAAATCGACATACCATCACCCTTGTCGATGAAATCTGACCCGTCGTGTAAACCAGTCAAATCAGAAGTACCAGTACACAAATTTTCATAAGCTGTTGAAATAAACTTTGATTGATCATTGGCGACAAAATTCAATGGACATTGAAGTTTAACCGGATTAGTAATAATGACATCATCTTGACTTTGTGGAGTGTGATAATGGGCACTAGTGTGTGTTGCAGTATTTGCTCCATATGAATTAGCAATACTGTTATGCAGGGACAATGGATTATCAAAAATTCTTGATATCTTCTTTCCAGTAGCGGCTTTCAAACTAGCACCGGTACCACTGTTGGAACGACTGTGACTCTTTTGATTATGAGAATTCAAGGCAGAATGGTGGGCACTTGGTGGGGATGCTGGTAATGGAGAAGTCTCTTTGAAGCAACTGGATCTCTCATTGTTATAACAAAATGTTAATAAGTTATCATTTGTACAACCTTTGATAATTTGAGTTTTCAGAGGAGTTGATGGTTTGGTGACATTTGTGTTAGGGTTAGGTTTATCTTTAGTTTTGATTTCAAGCATTGTGACTGTTCTATCGGTACTTCTACTCTTTACCTTCTTATTGTCATTCATACCAGCAGCCTTAGGAGTATATGTAACTTTTTCAACAATATTCACCTTAATTCTCTTCAGCTGTAAATTCTTAACCAACGGAATCAACTTCATTTGTAATAAGAATGTATTGTTTTTCAAAAACTTATCGTTTGGAGAAACTGGCAGGCAGCCTGGTGGAGAAAGTTGGGTGAATTTCTTAGGCAGTAACAATTCATAATTAAGCGCTTTATTCCAAACCTTGTTGACATAGATGGATTTATTCAAAGTTGAAGTTGCATCGGATGGCGGTAAACGGACGGCGGGTAATTTATAGCTGTAGTTGTAGACTGTTGGATTGTTTGAATTTGAACCGGTGAGGGTACTAGTACCACTTGAACTATGGTGAAGGAAATGGTTTGACATCATTGGATGAGCGGTTCCACTGTTTGATCTTGTTCTTGGATTTGCGGTTGCTGGATTCGAATTGAAATTATTAGAAGAGAAACTGCCTCTTGGAGAGATTGAATTTTTCGGACTTGAAGAATCGAATTTCGTATTTGTTGAAGAACTCTTATGGATACCTATTTTCTTAAAGAAAGAAGATTTTGTGTTATTTGAATTTGGGTTTGATGTTGGTAATGGGGAGATTTGCGATGGATTATGAGTAGCTGTGACAGTTGAAGTTGAAGCGAAATCGAAATTTTGATCTTCGTATTTGAAATGGTGAGAAGGAGATGTGGATAAGAATGCATTTTGAGGAGCTTGCAATGTTGGTACAACGACGGTTGCCTTTTGGATTTGGATGGAGAATTGATGTTCGAGAGATGCGTGAGGGATCTGAATGGACTCCGGGGTGTTTAAAGGGTAAACAACTGGTAATAAAAAGATGTAATAACCAGGCTGGAAGGAGTCACTTGCGGATTGATTTTGTGGTGATTTGCCCTTAAACAAGTTTGACTCGATCATATTTTCATTATTCAATAGAGTTGATTCATTGACGTAATCTTTTGGATTTAACGATGCAAACGGCTTGATCGGTTGTGTTGGATCTGTTGAGAATTTGGCGTCGAGTAGAGCCTTTTTCGATGGAGAATTGATTGTTAGGTTGTTATTAATTGAGTCTAACGAACCGGAATCGGATTCTAAAGAATCATTCAGCGTATTGATATCACCGTTGGTGATGTCTGCCGTGTCATCATTGTTAAAGTTGTTTGCGGAAGACGATTCTTTGAAGGGGATGTAGCAGTCCGGATTTGACAGATCCAAATTCCAATCGATCGGCTCCGAGGTTCTGAAACGTTCGTCTATTGGTTCCTTTCTTGAATATTCGGAAGGAATCAAAGTAATCGTCAAATGGGTATGATAATTGACCTTAACTATTTTATTTAAATTGCATTTCTTGTTCAACTTGATGATGACACTGAAGGTGTGGTTTGTTATATTGTGAATATGATCCGCGGAGGTAACGCTTGAAATTGCCTGTGCTAGAGCGGGATTTATTGATGGTATATTTTCAACGTTCGGAGATGGAGCAGGTATTTCATTCGGGTTGCTGTTGAGGACGGAGGTGTGGCTCTTTGGAGAAAGTGCCAAATCTGCAGGCTCGTAGGGCTCGTCGCCTTCGTCGTTTTCATTGTCGTTGTCATTATCATTATCTTCATTGTCATCGTTATCATTATCTGGTTCATTATCATCATTGTTGTCGTCATGATGCTCATCATCGTCGTTGTATTCATCTCTGATGTTGTTTCTTCTTCTCTTTTTCTTTTGCGGGTTGAAAGGTAAGAATAGGATTTGCCCGTTACCGGTAATGAATGTCTCTATATTCGAATTGGCACTAAGGGTTGAATTCAAAGGCTTGGAAACGTCGGAAGATTTATCTTTCAGATGTCTGGCATTCAACTTAAGTGGGTTGATGTTGAGACCCTGTTGGGAGAGGTACGATATAAGGGCCTTGTTGTAGTATTTCAACTTCAATTTTGAGTTCAATCTCATGTCGTCTAAACCGGTCTCGCTCACCAGATCATCCATACTTGACATATTATGATTATTGTGGAATAAATGGGAGGATATGTCTGCTGATGAGAACCTGATGTGGGGAGTCTGTTGCGAGAGGGAGGACGACCGCATTCTGCTGATGTTGGAATTGGAGGTGCTGAAGGACATCTGGAGCGGTCCGGCCTTCTGCTGTGAGACGGAGAGGTAGTTCGCCTGTGGAGTCGAAGCCGACGCTGAGCTTCCGCTCGTACCCTGGCCCAGGAAGTGCATGGAGGGCGCCTGGTTCTGGTTGGTGGAGGGACCGGGGATGCTCTCTCTTCTCATGGCAGTGGTGGTGGTGGTGGTTGGGGGTGCGTGGTGGTGGTAGCGGTGTCTGAGCAGCGGTTGCCAGAGCCCTGCAGACAAAGTCTGTGCCTTTCTGTCTGTCCTGTCTGTCTGTCCTGTCTCCTGTCCGTCTGGCTGGCTCAGAGGCTCTCAGCTGTCTCAGCTGTCTCGCTGCACCGCCACCGCCCGGCTGCACCGCCACTCGCCAGGCACCGCGCCGGCCGCTGCGAGAGCCGCCGTTCTCAAATGGGTCCGTATTATGTGTTATGTGTATGTAGTTGGTGGTTGGGGCTGTCGGTGGTCGGTGGTTGGTAGTTGGCAACTTGACACTGCTACAGGTCACAGAAGACAGACACTCTCATAGACACTCCCGTCACAGAGCCACGGCCACCACTCTCCAGCAGGCACAGGCACAGACGTCCACATTCTCCCGCAACACACCTTTGTGATATGTCAATTCCCTACGTACGGACTGACGACTACGACAGCAACCTGGACACTGTTTCGTACCAGGCGGACGCTTCCTACCAGCAGGCTCTCAACCAGAATAAATTGAGGTCCGATTCCTCTTCCATCATCTCTTCTTTCTCCGCAGCATCAAACCCATCCATCTTCTCGGCAAACTCGTCTTCCTCAGTTGCAACTGAAATTTCAAACCTTCCTTCACTTGCTATCACTTCTCTAGAACAAGGTCCCTCTGAATCGTCTTCTCCGAAAAAGAAATTGACATCCGTCCCTTCTCCTCTTAACCTAGCAAAGCGTTTTGTCATTAACAAAAACGACGACAGCAACGACGAAAGCAGTAACAACAACAACACCTCACAAGATACTAACTCACACAGTCGATTGCCAACGAAAGATAATCAGGAACAGGTTCCACCAACACAGCAGAACAACCAACAAATGCCTCCTTCACAACCAAACCAATTTCAATACATCACTCAACAAGCAATGCATTATCCAATGCAACAGACTTTCATCAATAGCCAAACAGGTTCTCTAATGACTGTTCCCATCTCTGCACCACCTTACCCTGCATCAACACAAGCATGGCAATATCCACAACAGCAACAGCCAGTCTTCTTGGTTAGACCGCAACAAGTCGTGTACGCAAGAACTGCTAATGGCCAAATCGTCCCTATGATTGTCCAACAACCACCAATGTACAATCCAGTAGGAATGGCCATGCCTCAGCAAGTTCCAAAAGACGATACGAATACACCTGCTAAAACCAAGGATGAACAACAAGAAACCTCTAGTCCTAATAAGAGACAGAAAGTATCAAATACGGAAAGTAAACACATACAAAATGCAGAATATCTGCAGAGACAACATATACTTAGACAAATGCAAATGAATCCGGATCTAAACCGATTACAGACACCGAACGTCTCCGATATATTTCATACAACAGGTGACTCTGCTGCATCTAATTCTGGCGGTGAGTTCAACTTTGAAGCTGAAGAAGAAGTTGTCGATGACGAGTTGGATATCAAAGCAGAAACAGAAGATCCTGAAGCTCAAAATATTACTCCAACTACAGACCCTTCAATCTCCGAAAATTCAATAAGTCCATCTGTAAGATCATATCGAAGATCAAAAGAGTCCAAAAAGATTATCGGCACTGTCACTCTAGGCTCTTTCACTTACAAGTACAGTCAGACCCTTTCGGGTGATTCAGCGAGGGACAAAGAGTTGTTCGATCGTCTCACCAATAATGCCTGGAAAACTTGCATAGCAAAACGCTGAACTAGTTTGCAAAAGTCATTCGGGATCACTTTGATGTTCTATGTCCCTTATTTTCTACACATTCAAAACAATTACATATTGTTACATTATTCTTATCATTGTGACCCTTTATAAACATTTTTTTCCTTTCCTTTCCTTTCCTTTCTTTCCTTCTCTTTATTTCTTTATGTGCCCCTTTATACTCTTTATATCAGATTTCCGGTGAGAAATACCTATTCTGCATTTATCAGAAAATGTTTCCATCGTGATCCCGCTTTTAAACTAGACATTTGATTCCAAAATAGTGATATTCCGTCCCGTCTTCCCCACACTGGGTGCAGAAAATGCTGCCTCCGCTCATCGCACCATTTCAGTTTCCATTTTCAGCGTCTCTGATTTGAGCATCGAATCTTCTACACTTTCTCTTAACGACTGTGCTTCCTTCTCCTGTAACATATTCCTTAACTCCTTCTAGCACGCAACTCAAACCACTATCCCCAATATGAGGTTGTTCACTCATCCTCTACATTATCACCAGGGAATAATAAGACGGCCATATGCGATCTTCACAAGATCGGTGGTAACGTCGAAATCTAATACTCCAACAAATTCCACCACTAGAAAATCTAAATCCAAATCAGTTACAAAATCAAACAACAAGACATTAAAATCGCATTTACATACAACTCCACTCAGACTAGAAAGTGACTCAAATGACGAACTCATTAGAAAAATATTCGATTCAAATGATTATTGGAGAGAATTCAACATATCAGACGATAAAAAATCGTCAAATTTACCATCTTCTCCATCCTCTATATTTCCAAATCTGAATTTCAACTCATCAAACAACTCTGTCGGTTTGTTCTGCAATCCATACTTGACGAACCCGAAGGGCCTCAAGAAGTTCGCCGAAGAATCTTTAGATCGTGCAAGAGACTTGACAAATCATATGATTGAAGATCAATCTGAAGAAAGTTTGAAATCATATATCAAAGAACTAGACAGATTGTCAGATATGTTATGTAGAGTCATCGACTTGTGTGAATTTGTGCGTGCAGCACACCCAAACTCTTCATTTGTGAAAGCAGCAGAACAATGTCATGCACAGTTATTCGAACATATGAATATCTTAAATACTTCAAAACCATTATTCGATAAATTACAAAAAGTCCTCTATGATAAGAACTTAAACATCAGAAAATCATTAACGAAGGAAGAAATCTCAGTTGGTGAACTATTATATGCAGACTTCAAGAAATCAGGTATCGATATGGATGATGCAACAGGTGAACATTTTGTCCAGTTGTCTTCATATATCGCAACAGCAGGTCAAGAATTCAACAATAATATAACCATCCCAAGATCCACCAGTATCAAGATCGAACCTTCAGAATGGAAGGACAGTGATATCAATCCAGAATATATGAAGTCTATCTCCAAGGGGTTCGATGGTAGTTTAACCATCCCAATTTATGGTCATATTCCATTCGAATTACTAAGATCGTGTCCAAATAAGACCATCCGTGAAAAGATCTGGATCGCATTGCATAGTGTTCCTGATGATCAGCTGATATTGTTGACGAACTTATTACGTTGCCGTGCAATTTTAGCAAAATTAATGGGATGTAATAACTATTCTCAATACGCCCTTGAGGATAAGATGGCGCATAATCCAGATAACGTTGTTGGATTCTTGAGAGGTTTGATCAACGATTTACAACCAAAGATCTTGAACGAACTGAAGATGTTATACAAGTATTTCCCAGCAGGCACCGTCAAAGAAGATCCTACGGATGAAGAATTGGTGAATTCCATTAAACCATGGGATAGAGAATTCTTGCTGACTAAGCATATTCTTGCACAAAAGTCATCTCAAAATGAAGATATCACTCAATATTTCTCACTGGGTACAGTTGTATCTGGTCTTTCCAAATTATTCCATTCCATTTATGGTATCAAATTAGTCCCACAAAAATTAAAGCCGGGAGAAGTTTGGTCTGATGAAGTCCGTAGATTCGATGCAATCAGCGACGAAGACGGTAAAGTCGGTATAATGTATTTGGATCTATTGCATAGAAAGGGTAAGACTCCACATCCTGCACATTTCACCGTTTGTTGTTCAAGAATGTTGGACGAAGCAGAATTAGATAAAAACGATCCTTTCAACTTATCATTACCTACAACCGCAACTGTTGAAACCGTTGTCCAAAAGGGAAACACCTACCAATTACCTGTCATATCTCTCGTCTGCAATTATTACCCAACACAGAACAATGATGGCATAATTTGTCTTACTTTAGAACAAGTCGCAACATTGTTCCATGAAATGGGACATGCAATGCATAGTATGTTAGGTCGTACTGCATTACATAATGTTTCCGGTACAAGATGTCAAACAGATTTTGTTGAATTGCCTTCTATTTTGCACGAAACCTTCGCTCGTGATGAAAGAGTCCTTGCGTTTTTCGGTAGACATTATAAAACAGGAAATCCTGTTCCAGTTCAATTAGTTAAGAAGCATCTGGAATCAGACAAGATACTGACCTCATGTGAAACTTTTGGACAAGTCAAAATGGCATTATTAGATCAATTATACCATGGTGCAAGTGGATGTAATGTTAATGATGATTCATTCAATTTGTTAGATTTATACCATCAACTTGAATCCAATCTATCGATCTTAGCTGATGATAAATCTAGCTGGCCTGGTAAATTCGGCCACCTATATTCCTATGGTGCATTATATTATTCATATTTGCTAGATAGAGCAATCTCATCCAAGGTTTGGAGTGAGTTGTTTGAAGAAAACCCATTGTCAAGAGAAGCTGGTGAAAAGTTCAAGAATGAAGTCTTGCGTTGGGGTGGTTCTCGTGATCCTTGGGTTTGTATTTCCAAGGTTTTGAATGTTAAGGAATTAGCAAAGGGTGATGTTAAGGCAATGCAATATATCAGTAAAAATAGTGATCGTTTATAAGCATCGGCCACTGTCATTTATTTTATAGACAAGTTTATAAATTTTGTACATAGAACAAAGCATATAAAATTAAAAATCGTACTACTAAATCATTTTTTGTTCTTTAAAGCGTTTAGTAAAGTATATAACATCCAGATTCTTGAGTCTATTGCACTGAATCTTAGATCTTTTAATGATAAATCGGTGAATGCATCTTTGTCGGTCGAGGATGCCCTAGCCAACGCTACTAAT
Source organism: Pichia sp. NRRL Y-27261 (assembly GCA_030569835.1). NCBI lineage: Eukaryota > Fungi > Ascomycota > Pichiomycetes > Pichiales > Pichiaceae > Pichia > Pichia sp. NRRL Y-27261. The sequence continues at coordinate 24,722 of JAJMLU010000472.1, forward strand.
TGTGCAATCAAAAAGGAAGTCACTGAAGAAACATAGACGCCACAGTCGGATCCGTTTGTTTGCTGTGGAGAATCACGAATATGTACAGTATCCCAGTTTAATCTAGATTTAGGGTCCTTTGGGTTGTGTAAGATTTTGGCCATATTGTTGATCAATCTTTGGGATTCGGTAGCGTTTGCTTCAAACATAGAATCGTAAACAAAAGCCTTTTGGATATATTCTTTCTTTGATGGATCATCGGCGGATTGTAACTTACAAAACACGACTAAACTCCAATGGGAACCACCTTCAGAACAACCGAAATCATCATTATCATTCAATGGACAAAAGATGAACTGAGAATCAGATATATTTTTAGGTAATACATTGCATTTGACTAGGTCCTCTGGATCTGGACTATTGGCAACTAAGAATGTAAATGTAGGTAACAGCAGAGTTATCGGTGAAACAAATATTTCTTTATCGTTATCATCGTATTGATAGAACTTTGAATTCTTTAATGCATTTCCTAATAGCGGAAGAACATACCCATGAAATACAAATGTGTACACCCAACTGATATTACTGTCAGATAACCACTCATCGTCAAGTAAATTTCGGAGATCAGTCAAATATAGTGAAACATCATCTATTTGATGGATTCTGGATGTTTCTTGCAATTTTTCACCGTCTGATGCAGCTTCTATACATTCCTTCAAGAGTTCTTTCAAATACTTTATTTTTGATTTCGATCCTGTAAGATTTGCGGTGGGTATTGTGTCGGGTTCCTCATTGGAAAGTTTCTGCTGTTTCTTTGAAAGTTTTGCATTCTTTTTAGATTCTCTTGCTTGTTTCCTTATATCTTTCCGTTCGTCGGGAGTGAGTTTCTTCTTTTTGTTAGATTTCTTGTCAGCCTTATTTGGTATTTCTTCACTCTCACAATCCTCTGGCTCTTCCTCTTCTTTTTCTGTATCAAGAACCTGGCCGTATAATGTCGTGTGAGAACTCAAATCATCATTAGAAATAACGGTGTCATTAGTAGTTTTATAACTTAAAGCTCTAAGTTTAGAACTCGTTTCTTTTACCGTTATATCAGTTTCACTTTCTTCTTCATTGTTTTCAGTATATGTAAAATACGACCATGCGATGTCTAATGCATCGAACCCATCAGTCCGGTATTCAAAGGAACTATCGTTTTTCTTCTTTGACTTCTTAGATGCAGAGCCTTTCAGTTGGTGCAGATGTGATCTCACATCAGCTCTATCATCTTTGTTCCCACTGCCACCAGTGAGAAAACCTTTGTAGTTATTGAACGTGATGTTCATCGCCTTGATTGGTGTGCATGTATGGAAAACGGCACAACGAGAAGAGATCGACACATCTACTTGCGAACATGAAAGTTGAATGTGATTTCCCAAAAGGGAAACTTTCGCACATAAAAAAAATCTTCATAAAAGTTGTCGAGTTAGAAATTTGCAAGAAAATTTGCACCAGTTTCCGGTTTTTCAATTGAACTGTTTCTTCTATTTCTTCATCGTTTAGCAAATATCATTCCACACCAAACGCGATGACTGATAACGTTGACTATGATTTAGAGGAGCCTCTCACATCTACTGCAAGACCATTGACTGATTCTGTCATCACTGTTCGTATAATCAAATCATTTCCATACAGAAACGTCAGAAACCATGTTTTCCAACACGTTGACTTGGTCAACACTACTCCAAGACAGTTTCTCGATCAAATCATGCAAACCATCAAGACAGATGGTTCATTGAGACCATACAGAAACGTTGACTATGACACAATGAAGATCTACACCCACGCACATGCTACCAAGACAATGAACCTCGTGATCAACATGGACCACGACGACGATTGGGTGCTCGATCTCAGTCCTGAGAACACCAAGAAGCTCGTAGACTACGACATGGAGAACGAAACAGAGATCAGTATATTCCGTGAGGCCGATTACCTCGAATACAAGGCCAATCCTGTTGACAAATGGACCTAAACCTGTCAAGAATGCATGATTTAATTAATAAATCAACTTTTGGATATGCTGGAATTCCGATTAGGCAAGACGTCTAATTTTTTAGCCGCTCGTTCCGTGGCAAAACACCAAATCAACTGCATTTCCCATTTTCCTAAAAGATGAAAGAGTGAATGAGTTGGTAGACTAAAACTGTCAATCAAATGTTAGAAACCGAGTGTTTTCTAGTGTGTACCGTCAGATCAATATAAAATCGACAAATCCACTTGAACCTCCTTATAAACAGTCACTTGGATAAGCGGATTAATTTCAGATAGTCTTACCGTCTAGAGTATATCCATCTGAAAATATAATCTACTCCCTATTTAAGCATAATCATACTTAATTGATAGATCTCGTAAATCTCGATATAACATCATGCATATTACACTGTGATAATCACTACCTTTTATAGATTTATATACCATAGAAATAAGTGAATACGACGGTTTCATTCACATCTGCTCCGAAAGATCGTAAATGATGTGTACCAGAAGAGCTACTTGTTTACTCTTGCCGACTTTGGTTACAGATCCTACAACAATCGAGAAAAGACTCAGAGAGACGGCGGTCACGTGCCATCGCGCAACGGCCCCGTCCGCGACTCCCGAAACGCTTCAATTTTTCACCGGCCCTAAGAGAAGGGCAGAGAGCAGAGCTGAAAATTGTTATCAAACTATGGCTCTGGCAGCCCACACACCACCACACACACTTCCTAATTGTCCTTCAGACACACTTTGTTCCGCAATTCCTGCATTCTTCTGTTGTAGTTTGCCTGTGGAGCCTGTTGAACCTAATCTTAAATCCACAGACGCCTCTCTTCGTTCCCTCCTAGCAATACCATGTCGGACTCTGATCCCAAAGACCAGGAAAGACTCATGCAGTACCTACAAAGAAGCTGTCTAGCAGAGGCATCTGTCTCTCCATCAAATAACTCAAAGATAAGTTCTTTAATACCGCAAAACAGCAATCAAGCGGAGAACCCACATAACAACACCACAGCTTCGGGGGCAAATTCAACTTCATCAAACCAGCTAAACATTGAATGTCAACCAACAGAGAATCACATTAATGGCAAATTAAGTTCAAACGCAAACAATATAGAGCTGAACAAACAATTGGTGCCAAGATCATTGTCTGCAGAACCAACTATATTACACAACGACTCGTCCGCCACAGAAACCAAAATCACAGCAACAGAACATCAACCAAATACATACACAGACAACCACATTCACGACCATAAACACGATCATAGCCACAATCACGAACACGACCAGTACAGTAAAAACGAAACTCCATTATCATTGATACCAAAACAACAAATACAAGAAGACGAATCTTCATCCGCAGCTTTTGAATTAGATTCTAAATACTGTTATCGACATAATCCAAGAGTTAGATGCAATAAAATGGCAGATCAAAAACAACTCACAGAAATTCA
>JAJMLU010000474.1:518-12712 GCA_030569835.1 Pichia sp. NRRL Y-27261
TGCAGCTAAAGAGGCTGCAGGTATCGAGCCTACAGCACAAGCAAAGGGCGGTAAGGAAGCACCAAAGGATGGTGCAGCTAGTACTACCAAGGAAAAGGAACCAAAGGAATCCAACAAAGACAAGACGCATAAAACCAATTCTCATATTAAGAAACAATTAAACGATGCCAAAATCCACGACACTAATATGAAGATCCCACCTATGTTTGGACATTTGGAGACGAGAGAAGAACGGATTTCTTCGACGCCTAAGATTGCATCAATTGTGCATCCAAGTATCTTATCATTGACATTAAAGATTTCCACATATAAGATTGTCGGATCGAGTGCACGTTGTATTGCGATGATGGAAGCATTTAAGGATGTCATTGAATCATATGTCACCCCAGAAGGCACAAGCTTGCAGAGAAACCTGACTGGTCATTTGAGTCATCAAATCGAATACTTGAAGACAGGTAGACCATTGAGTATTTCTATGGGTAATGCTATCCGTTGGTTAAAGCAAAAGATTTCCATCATACCTATCACCACGAGTGAAGAAGACTCCAAGAAGATCCTCTTAGAGCAGATCGAGCTCTTCATCATGGAGAAGATCGTCATTGCCGACAAGGTGATTGTCGAATATGCGGAGAATCACATCAATAACAATTCCAAGATCTTAACATATGGCCATTCTAATGTTTTATTTGAATTATTTGAGTTCTGTGCTACTGAGCAAAACAAGAAGTTTGAGATCTACATAATTGACAGCAAACCGTTGTTTGAAGGTAAGAAGTTAGCGAAGAAGTTGTCCAAATTAGAAAACATCAAACTTCATTATAACTTGATCAATTCTTTATCTTCGGTTTTAGAAAAGTCCAACATTGATTTCTGTTTCCTTGGTGCACATTCCATGTTGTCCAACGGTAGATTATATTCCAGAGTGGGCACTGCGCTCGTCTCCATGGCTTGTAAGAACAAGAGTATACCTGTCCTCGTGTGTTGCGAGAGTTTGAAGTTCAGTGACAAAGTACAACTTGATTCTGTCACGTTGAACGAATTGGGAGATGCGGACGATCTGATCAACACCAAGCCATTCAACAAGACCGGATTCAACTTGCAGCAGTACATGAACAAGCTCAACGACAACAAGAAGCTGCTGGAGAGAGAGAACCAGAAGGGTAAAAAGGGAGGGCAACAACAACAGCAGAAGCCTAAGGTTGAAGAAGTCAAGAAGGAGGAAGACGAGTACGATTTGTCTAACTGGAAGGCGTATCCAAGTTTGAACATCTTGAACATTCTCTACGACCTCACCCCACCTGAATATATCCAAAAGATCATCACTGAATTCGGTGCGTTGCCACCATCTTCCGTTCCTGTCATTTTAAGAGAGTACAAGAGTGCAACCTAGTGTTGATAATAATCTTATTTTATTTGTCTGTTACAACTTATTATAAATATGTATAGAAACTATGGATAATAATAAATAAATAAAAAAGAGTAGTAAATAACAGAAGAAATAGTAAAATGATTGATTGGATGAGATTTATTTTTTGAGATTTTTTTCAGAATTTTTAGTAATAGTAATAGTAGTAGTAGTAGTAGTTATAGTAGTAGTAGTAGTTATAGTAGTAGTAATAGTAGGTTAAAGAAACAGCGGAGACTATTTTATTTCCACGTCGATTTCCCTTTCGCCCATTTTCAATTTATCGACATATTCTTGTAACTTTTTCCAGTGTTCTTCCCTCAAGTTTTTCCTTTCGTCGTCTTCCTTTATTTGTTGTTCGTAGAGAACAAAGCAACGATCGTAAACAACGGGGTTGGTATCCATGAAAATCTTCAATGCACTGTAAGCTATGGTTGATATTGTTCTATTCCAGTTGTTTGGCTCGTCAAAGTCAACGTCGTTTTGGTTCTGTTGGCTTTCGATCAATTCTAATTCCGGCAAGGCCAATTTATACATCGATGGGAAGATGATGGGTAAGATGTTTTCTGCGTTTTCCGTTACTAAGGAGACGAAATATTCATTGTTGAAGAAACATAGCACCTTTTCAGAGACTTGGAAGTGAGGAGATGAGATACATTTTGATAGTTGGGCAAAGAGAGGTATTTCGATTTTCTGGAATTCGATTGGGTCGATGATTTCAAAGATATCTTCGATTTCATTTAAGAACATCAATTCCTTTGGAGAGTTAATCTTTGGCCAATATCTGAGTAATCCCATGATGACTTCTTCTGTTAATGATGAATCCTTCTCCAAGAATTGGAGAATACAGTATGCCAATTGTGGATGATATAGGGATAACGATCTTGCCTTGTGTAGAGGCACCAAGACTCTGATTAGGAAGATCTTGTGTTCTTCCTTGAGGGGCAATGCGAACCCGTTGATGATGGAGCCCAGGATTTCCAACAATTCGGAGATACCGTTGAAATGGCCGGTTTCGTAGACAAAGGTCAAAAATATGTTGTTGATTGATTTTCTAATGAAGGATCTCAAGCTGAGGAATTTTCCGTAGATTCTATGGAGGGTTGTTTTGAGACAGTCTCTTTCTCTGTTGTCTTCACTATCGAACAAGTCCAACAAGGTGAGGACGAACTTGTGATCGATGAAAGGTTTTGCAATGGTGTTATTGAAGTCTGGGGATTCGACAAATCTTAAAAAGAATTCGTACACCAATTGCATGTGAGTCCATCCCAACTCGTAGACTGGTTCATCTTCATCTGGGTCGTAGATATCCCCGATGGGGTTGACGGGAGGCGGGATCGGTCTGAATATATTGATTTTGAACATATCGACAACGTGTTTGTACATTTCTTCAGTAAAGTTGATTCTGTTTGTGCTGATGAACACGGTCAATTCGTGGAGGGTGATTCTTTTCAACTCCTTGCCCTGGATGTCCGACGAAGGGTCGTAGAAGTCGAACATTATTTTGCACTGGTCCACCTTTTGGATGAACAAATCTATATGGAATTGAGGGTCCACTTCTTCGAAGGGAGGGGATTTTTCAAAAGTCTGGTTCGGCATGGAGGGTTCGAATCTGGAGGATGAGTGCCTTTGCGGGGTTTTCAACTTGAGTTCCAGGTCGTCCTTAGGGACTTTGTCGAAGGGGGAGTGGGATGCGTGATATTTGAGGAAATCTATTTCACTTTGAGGCTGCAATTGGTCAACAAATGCGTTTTGGTTATCATAGTCTGCGATGTCTTGCTGTATATGCTGTTGTTTCTGTATCATTATGTGTGGGTTGCGGGTGTCGTGTATTATAGTGGTATTGTTGTTCGAGTTAGCGGGCGTGCTGTTATCGTATGATGAGGAGAGGGCTGATCTGGAGGTCTGTGAGGAGACGTTGTCGTACTGGTTATTTATCATTGTGGAGTCTGTGTTGGAATTGACGTTGGTGCTGGTGTTGTTGTTGATGGTGTTGCTGTCATTGTGGTAGTCTGTGTTGTTGGAGAGGTCTGTGTTGACGGAGGAGGACGTGGAGGAGATCCTGTTGTGGATGGAGGAGGATGATTTGGAGTCTTTAGAGGAAGAAGAGGTGGAGGAGGCGGATGCCGCAGAGTCCTTGCCGTCTTTGGCCTTCTTGGCAGTAGTTTGGCTGGAATTGGAGGAGGCGGCAGCAGCAGCAGAAGCGGCGGATGGAGGATTGGCAGAAGCTAGGGTGTTGGAGGAGGAGTTTGGAGAGGAGGAGAGAGAGGTTGAAGGAGAGTCGTTCTTCTGTTTGTCTCTGTCGTCCTTCTCCTTCTTCATGCTGGCCTTTGACCTGAAACGTTGTTTGAAGCCCTTCATCATTTTCGGTGGCGGGCAATTGGTCGTGGGGGTGTTGGGGCGGGTGTGGAGTAGCGGGTGTAGGGTGGGGGACTGCAACAGGAAGAAGTGGTACGTGCAAGCACAAGCAGTGGCTACATGACAAGTGTAATGCTCAGCGAGTGGATCGAAAGTGAAACTGGAGTGTTTGTTGGGGTCTGTAAATACGCTAAATAGTTGTTACTGGAGAGGGAGTCGCTGGTGCACTGTTGCGGGCGCTCAGGAGGGCGTTCCACAAAAGGGAGACGACGTTCACGGCGGCGACTCTGTAGGGGAGGGGCACGACGTAGAAGTTGGCCAGCTGGAAGAGGGGCCACACGGACCAGTTGGCCAGGAGGGTGGGCCTGAACTGTCTCTGGAGCTTGTCGGTGATGGCGGCAGTGTCGCCCCCCTCCAGGAGGGTCAGCGTGGTGAAGTAGAGCACGATCCCCATGGGCGACCACAGCAGCTGGTCCACGCAGACACGGGCGGCACTGTCGAGGACGCCCTGGAGCCGGACGCTGGACACCCTCCAGGGGAAGAACACCCGGCCGTTGAGGAACCGGTACAAGTGGTTGGCGATGGGGGCAAAGAGGACGCCCCCGTAGAACATGTTCCTCAGCGTGCGTTGCACGTCGTACTTCTTGGTGGTGGTCTTATCGTTATCTCGGGCGTTGGAGAGGGCGATGATCTGTGCCAGGGCGTCCCCGGCGCCAAAGAGCACCCCGCTCGTCAGCATGTTCGCCGCCAGCGGCTTCCGCTTCAGGAACTCGCCGTAGCTTCGTAGGATGTTCATCGTGGTGGTGGTGGTGGTTGGTGAATTGGTCTGTGGATCACCAGAGGAAGAGTGGTGGAGGAAGGTGGAAAGTGAAAAGTGCAAGGAAAATGGAAATGTGCACAGCCCGCACGGCCGCTGATAACCACATGTCATTTCCCCTCTGTGTAGACACTCTTCTTCCTCCCCTCTGCTTTACCTCCACCGCCATGCTCTCGTACACACAGAAGAGGCTCCGGAACAGCGCCATCAGCTACGTCGACAACTACGTGCCCCTCGGGTACACGCTCGGGGACTTCTCCGACGCCCTCAGAGTGGAGGAGACGCCGTCCACTGCATCCACATTGCCAGACGACGACGGCGACTCCGAACACGACCTCCAGCTCTACGAGAGAATCACCACCAAGATGCTCAACCGGCGCAGAAACAACATCCCAATGGAGAAGACCCCGAATGGCGACTCCGACTACGACAACGACGACGACGACGACGACACGACGATCGAATTCAACATCCCCTCCAACACGCAGTTCATCATCGACAACGACCTCTTCGTCAGCGGCATGTCCTTGCTCAACATGTCCTTGAACAACGACATCATCCTCAACAACCCGGCCAACCTCCACCGCCTCATGTCGCAGTCCATCTCCAAGATCCTCAACAGCATCATCCGCAGCTCCAGCAACAGAGACATGCTCGAGTCCATCTTCTCCTCTCTCGACGACTCCATCAAGGTCGACATCCTCCGGCTCTACCTCCAGGACAGCGCCTTGACCTCGCAGATCGCCAACGAGCCGGCCGCCTCCCAACAGCAGAACGAGACGTCTCCCTCCGTCCAGGAACTCGTTGTCCTCCTCGTGCACTCTCTCTACACCGTCTCCGTGCTCCTCTACGCCCGCTTTGGCGCCCCGCTGCTCTCCCTGCTCACCGCCGCCATCGTCCGCCTCAACCGGGAGTACAACGTCGCCGAGCTGCTGCTCTCGACGCTGCTCCGGGTGCTCAACGGCATCGTCGCCGTCGTCGTCTCCCTCTTAGAGGACAAACAGACTCCCCTGCACCGCCACCGCCGCCACCCGCCACCGCCACAGACCTCCCTGCACCGCCACCCGAAAACGCGATCCCTCTAACAAATTTACACTCCTCCTCCCAGCAACACCGCGTCCGCTCCGCTCGCGTCGCAGGCCACCACCACCGCTCTGCCGTCCGTTGTTGATCTTCCTATCGATCCATATCGTTACACTACTTTATACATGTTTACTCTTCTTTATACCCCTATAATATATACTCTCTCCCCTACCATCCCCCGCTAAGGTCCCTTCCGCAGTCATGTCCCCCCACGAAGATCTCATCGAAAGGTCCCTCAGTTTGGAATCAAATAAGACTCCCACCCAGGACTTGTTCAACCAGTTTCTGAAACTACCATTGGACAACACAACGACAACGGCTCCGCCAACAGCAGCAGCAGCCACCGCAGCCAACCCGCCCACTTGGACATACCCCAACCTCAACGCAAACACAGACTTCATCTCCACGAAAATAAAGGAAAACGGCAAATTCATCCTCCCGCTCAAACAAAAGAAAGTATCCGAGAAGCTCAGCTCTCTCAATCAGCAACTATCCTCCAACCATTCATCTCCAAACATGATCTCCGCCTCCATAACAGCAGCAAAGCTCAACAAGTCCGACTCGGACATCAACCAGATCAACCAGCAGGACTTTCTGAGCGATATGGACGATGCAAACGATATGGAACACTCGAGCTCTCCAACAATACCCGTCGACTCTCCTTCGATGCACATGTTTGTCCACACCGACGACGACAACGACGACAACGACAACGACGAAGGAGACGACGGAGACGAAGCTGCATCCGTCGCAAACATATCCGCCGCTTCCCACCACACACAGTCCTCCCAACAGCACGTCATTCCTCCACCATCAACAAAGTTCCAACACCAGTTCGTCGTTAGAACAAACAACTCCTTCCAGGATCCTCCACCCACATTCGCAACATCCACCAACAGCCCGGTCCTCGCATCAAAGATAAAGTCCTCCTCCTCGATCAAGAAAAACATCAGCTTCAGTATACCAACGAGACCATCCGATTCGGCGTCAAGAAAACCTTCAACGCCATTACCAAGACAGCCTTTCGATCCTGCAAAGTTATCGGATAAAGCAGAGGTGCTGAAGTTACTCAAAGACGGGATCAAAGAATACTCCTTCATGTTGACGGATTTCCAACAGAACGAACTCGTGAAAAACAGATCAGATCATCTAGTCGCTTATCTAAACAAATTCGGTTACTCTCTCAAACCAAAGTTGATTAATGATTACCTAGGTGAAATCAAGAAGGATAAATTGGATGATGAGATCGTCAGAATCCTGCAAGACGAAAACTTTGTCCAAGATGTGAAGAACCTCATGGTGGAAAGTGAAAGAAGGAGAAAATGCTACAACAAAAGAAGAAACATCAAATTCGAACCACCGAAAAAATCATCTCCAAATTCAAACTCTTCTTCCAACTCTTCACATTCAAGTAACGAAAGCCAATCATTGTTGAACAGCACAGCCTTGGCCAATTCAAACATACTCAAACAAAACAGCGTCAAACTACTCCCAAAGACAGACCTCCTCGTTCCAAAACCAGAGAAACCAAAGGCAGTCGTCATCAGTGCCGTTAGAATCGGTTCGTTTATAAACAAAAGAGCATTGGCAAACTCTCCAATCGAATCCACTCTCAATACAATCGCCGATTTGAGAAACATCCAGAAGAGAAGGGAAGACGAAAGGTACATTTTCAAACTGAGAGCTACGAGTTCGTCCTTGAAGAAATGTGTCGAAGATATATACGGTCCATCGGTGGCATTCACCCATTCTTTAACATACAGTAGAATCCCATTAACCCTCAACCATTTGACAAGCATCAATTTAGAAACAGACCAAATGATCTCATACGTGGAAATCCTACTGGATATGTCGAAACTACTTCTAAGTCAAAATAGGACAATCTCATCAGATGTGAATTATGCCTCTGTTTTACAACTCAAATCAATCACCAGAATTTACGAAAATGATAGATTGATCTATAGAAGATGCGATCCGATAACGGGTGCTTTCACGAAGGATAACCCCAATGTTGCGAAAATCATATTACCATTACAAGCTAAACTGTGGGCAAGTCTAATCAACAATTATCATAATGGTATAGTCGATGACACTAAATTCAGTTCTCTGAAAATCACGCATACATTGTTTCCAAATGACGATATACTCAAATTCAAAACAGGCCAAAATCCAATCTATTCTTTCATCTGGGAATATGTCATCAACGTCGACAACCAATACTTACCTCACTCGATCAACATCTTGAAATATCCCTTCACAACGACTCCTCCACTGACACTGTCTTCTCAGCCACAGGCCCCAATAAGAAGCAAGTCCGAAAACCAACTGGGTAAGTCGAAGGTTTTCGTCACCACTCCAACTACACCATCGATAAGTTCTATTCCAACGCCTCGACAAAAGAGCATTCCTGGAAACCAACAGATTCCATCACCACAACAACAGCAGATAATCCAACCTGTGCAAGGAATGAGAAGAGTGAAGACTCAAGGTAGTATTGTGAAGACCAGCCAACGTCAAAGTCAAATCCACAATGATAATCACCAATTGGTTGATAGTACGATCAATATGAATTTCAATTTCGGTGGTTCTACAATCAGCAATTCTGACGCTCAAATGATTACAAGTACGCCGCTTGTCTCTCATAAGCATATCGACATGAGCAGAGGCCATAAGAGAACGAGATCGAGATCCATGAACGAAATCGACTTGATGTCATTACCGCTTTCATTTGACAATTTCCTGAATGTTCCATTCTTAGAAACGTTCAGCCCAACAGATTCTTCATCCGCTTCACCTATAATGAAACAAAAGGTCCCATTTTTGAAATCCCAAAACACAGAAACCAACAACCACCATCCAAGTCTCATGTCTCATCATCAATACAATAACGCCTTTGATCCAATGCTCAGCACGAACTATTCAAAACATCAACCTCAATTCCAAACTATCATGGAATACAAACACTACAACAACTCCGACTCGCAACTCGAATTGAATCTCCACCATGCATTCGATGAACTGAGTAACCCGTCCCCTAAACCAGCAGTGACGTTCTCACTCGATAGTTCGAATACGACGGTGAGTGGTAACAATTTAGGCGCTAACACTATCACCAACAACACCCTTCATGGACATACGAGTACCCACAGCAACACATTCAAACTGCCTATGGACGACATCACGATCTATTCAGCATCAAACATAAACCATGCCGCTTCTACCGTTGCATCTGCACCTGCATTACAAACCACATTTCAACTAGAAGATCCTGGCGAAAAAGAACTTACAGAATTAACATCATTAACGGGGATTCCTGGTCTCAATACACCATAATTGAAAAAAGATCCATTTTTTATAAATTAAAAGAAAGAATTAACATCTTTTGTTTCGCATATTCGTTTTACTTATTATATTTTTGTTCAAACATTTTATCTTCATCAACTCCTGTTTTTTTTCCAACTGTGTTATTACTACTTACTCTACTTTTTACATTCTCCCCATTTTATATATTTTCCTATACAGTGTTATAATATTATTTCCCCATATCGCATCAAACTCCCATATATATAATCGGTACAGACAGCAGTAGGCACTGAATGCATGACCTCCCCAGATCGATGCCCTATGATGGCCTTCTCTAACCGATGGGACAATAAAACGCAGTGCTCGCCATAGCACGGGTATGCAGTGCCCAGTGCCGCTGGCTGCCTGGCTCCTCACAAATTCACGGCTTTTTTGTATTGTTACTCCTTATTGTTCATTTTTCATATGAGTGATATTAACAACCAGTCAATCAGTTTTCCTTTCCTCTCGGTGTTTATATATAAGACAGACCCCATCTCCCTTTGGTAATTGGAGTATATCATAAGCATGGCATGTTGATTTCAACACACACAACAAAGAGATAAGATAGACAAATTTGAAGCACGCACTATGAATTACGTTATAGAGCACATACGAACGATATACCACATCGTCGTGGAGAGAATACGATCATTTATCAGCATCACACTACAGAAAATCGACGAACAGCTTCGATGTTGGAGAGATAACGCCAAAAAGGACAGAAGACGACGGAAATCGGGTACTTCTGGAAACTCAAAGAATACACGAGATTCTTTATTAATGACTCATTCACGACCAAATACATCAGGTATACAACTCCAGCACGAAGATAAGATATCCACGACGGACCAAGAATGTGTGCAATTCGAAGACGATGAAGATGTTACTCTTACGAAAAGAGAACAGAATACGTCAAATAATGATGACACATACTCTATCTTTCCGGAGATTGACCGTTCACAATTCGATCCTTCTTCTCCAAACTATATACCACTAGTGCCTCACGCATCTTACGCATATCCTATTATTCAGTAACACTACATAACTACATCTCTCAGAAGCTCTATATACTTCCCCTTCCGTGTGTAAACGAAAACACCGCTTTAATAAATTTGACTAGAAAAATAAAATATTGAAACACCAACTTCTCCGCCGATAAACAAAAACCGCCTCGATGTGACAGGGGATTAAATCGCCTACAGAGTCGAAAGTCAAAATGTAGCATGGAAAATGTGTCAAAATTTGACAGGTTCCTAAGAGAAGTTAAATTTCGATCTTCCCACCTCCGGTACCGGTGAAAATTCTCCGATTGCGAGATCCCGTGGCGCATGCGGCGCTTATGGGGCTGCACCGCCACCGGGGCCTCGATACGCCCACGCACCGGGTCCACGCGACCTGTGCCACCGCGATTCTGATATTTGGAACGGCCACCCGTGCACCGCCAGAGAGCCGGCCAACCAGTTTTTTCACACCCACTGGAAAATCTGGACAGTTTCGAGGATACACAGTGTATGAATTATTTGGGTATCGAATATTTTCCAATCACCGTCCCCGTGTGCACTCTGTTCAGGTTCTCCAGACTCCATCCATCAGCAAGCCGATATGTCTTCTACATCTGTCTCCAGAGGAATCTGGTCCAATTTCGCAAACAGATCGAAAACCTTGTCTGTTAAGAATGCATCACTTCAAAATTCTATATTATCACCAAATTTACCAAAAGGTCCAACTACATTAAAGGCCAACGCAAGCAAACACAAGTACAACTCTCCAATAGGATTAGACAAGATCTACCCATTGGCCTACCAATTATTAGAAAAGAAGGGTGAATCCATCTATGCTGAAGTTTCCAAGATTGAGGAACAAATTAAATCAGCCAAGGATCAATCTGAAGTATCCCAATTAAATAAGGAAAAGGATGCCTTATTAGTCCAAGCTGAACAAGAGAACCCAGAAGTCGTCTTCAACTCTTTATTCCACTCCAAATCCCTCGATAGATCACAACCAGTTTACAGACATTACTTAGAAGAACAATGGAAATCTTACAAGAGAATGCTTACAATGCAAAGATTAGAAACTTTAGGCGTCATTCCAGACACTTTGGCAACCTTAGAGCCTGAAGTCGATGTCCAATTGAAGTTCCCAAACAACAACGTCGATACCTGGATCGAACCAGGTAAGATTTTATCAAGTAATGTTACTTCCAAACCACCAGCTTTCGAAATCATTGAATTCAAAGAATCAAAGGATGATTTATACACAATCTTAATCGTCAATCCAGATACTCCAGATGTCGAAAACGATACTTTCTCCACCACTCTTCACTGGGCATTAAAGGATGTCAAGCTCTCAAATAACGATTCCATCGTTGACATAAAGAAATTAGATGAAAACAAAGATTCTGTCTTAATCGATTACTTACCACCAGTCCCAGAAAAGAATTTAGGTAACCAAAGATTCGCCGTCTGGGTTTTCAGACAAGATGGTCAATTAAACAGCGCTGTTACTAAGGACAGTCTCAAGAGAGAAAATTTCAACATCAGAGAATTCGTTGCAAACAATAAATTAGCTCCTATCGGTGCTCACGTCTGGAGAAGTACTTACGATCTTAACACTGATAACGTCAGAAAGTTATACGGTCTTCCAGAAGGTAGAATATTCACCAGAGGTAAGTTCTAATGATTCTCAGTCGTTCCCCCTCACATATAGACCCTACGTTCTACAACTTTTGTATATAGTAAAGAAAACACATTATAGTAATAAACATGTTTCACAAAGCAACCATGAACCATGACACTGGCTATTGAATATAATATGTTCACGTGTGACAATAGTAAGCATAAAATGTACGCGTTGTAGAGGAATGTTCTGGAAAGTAGATCGTACAGAAGTATTTTTCGGGTTTGTTAGAATGTCAGCGTAGTAAACGAGTTTGATAGCGTGACGGCTGGGTACTTATAAATTTCTCAAACGGAAAATGCTGTCCCTATCTTCAGATTGTCTGGATGGAAGGTGCAGGACACCCGGAAACCGTGGCCAAGTGCTTCAGATCAGTGACTCACAGCGGTGCCAGTTCTTTTACAAATTAACGGCTTTAACAGCCATCTTTATACATCCTTCGATTGTATCAGCACCTGCAATGAACCCTTGTGCATGCACGAAACTGGCATCTTCTATATCACATACTTG
>JAJMLU010000475.1:8921-20049 GCA_030569835.1 Pichia sp. NRRL Y-27261
TGCAACTGTAAGTGGTAGTTCTTTGAATGCGTCTTCTGAGAGGTTCAATGACTCGTACACGTGTTTCAAGAGCGGAGCGGTGGCGTTCTTGTTGTAGAGGATACCTTCCGAGAAGAGGGTGTATATTTCGTCGTCGGCGGATGCTGGGACAATTGGATCAAAGACGATGTTTTCAGGAGAAGATGGCGACGCTGAGTAGACAGGAGCGATGGAGACGGTCGGGGTGTCCTTGGAGGAGAGGGCGGCCTGGATGCATGTGGAGTTGAGGTCGACCACGACGGCAGAGTACTGGAATCTGGACATGGCGGGTGTGTGTGCAGAGAGGATGCTCCTGGAGAGACGTGCAACACCAAAGAGCAGGAGCCAGTGTCCAGTGTTCAGTGCAGCAAAACATCAGACACTCGAGGAAGACGAGAAAGAGAAAGAGAAAGAGGAATTTGTGAGGGAGCGGGCGCTGTTGTTGTTGTGAGCTTCTGGCTTCTGTTCTTCCGTTCTGCGTCTTCTACTGCTGAGCTTCGGCTCTTTCCTGCTCCACACACATCCACACACACCTACACCCGTCACAATGGTCACAGCATCGTCCACCGCCAAAGACTCGCCCTCCGAGGTCGCCAAGCCGGCCGCAGACGCCTCCACCGGCGCCGGCTCGTCCTCCGCCAAGTACAAGCAGCTCGTGAAGCAGCTCAAGGCCAACATCGCCAGACAGGACAAGCTCGAGGACGAGATCGACACGATCGAGCACTCCATCTACAGCAAGGAGTCCATCTACCTAGCCTCCACGGCGAACATCATCAAAGGTTTCGACTCGTACGTCGGCGCCTCGACGGCGCACGGCCGGGACAGAGACCACAACTACAACTCCTTGAACAACGGGACGTCGGACATGAACGCCTCCATGTCCGTGACGTCGTCGTCTGCCCAGAACGCCATCACGGCCGCCGCCGCCGCCAACATCAGCGTGCTGGACAGCAACAGGGTCTTCTCCCTCTCGAGTGCCACCTTCGTCAAGCAGATCAACGAGATGAACAGGGAGATTTCGAGAGCCCGCGAGTCGCTCGAGGACGACAGCGAGGAGAACTGAGTGGTGAAGTTTTTTACCACTACTGGCCACATGCTTCTCCTGCTTTAACTCCATCAGCCTGCTCCTCTTACACACAGCCCCCACCCACAGCCACCATGAACCTCTCGCAGGACAGGATCCACTCCCTCGAGTCCAACACGGACTGCATCAGAAACATCTGCATCTTGGCCCACGTCGACCATGGAAAGACCACCCTCTCAGACTCCCTCATCGCCTCCAACGGTATCATCTCCAAGAAAATGGCCGGTAAGGTCCGATACCTCGACTCCAGACCGGACGAGCAATTGAGAGGTATCACCATGGAGTCCTCCGCCATCTCCCTCTTCTTCAAAACCATCAACCAAAAGAAGGAGATCTCGGAATACCTCATCAACTTGATCGACTCGCCAGGCCACATTGATTTCTCGTCAGAAGTGTCCAGTGTCTCCAGATTATGTGACGGTGCGATCGTTTTGGTCGACGTCGTCGAAGGTGTCTGCTCCCAAACCATCACCGTCTTGAGACAGGCCTGGATCGACCACTTGAAGCCAATCTTGGTGTTGAACAAAATCGACCGTCTCGTTTTAGAATTGCAATTGACCCCAGAAGACGCCTACGACCATTTGCAACGATTGGTCGACCAAACAAACACAATCATGGCCTCCTTCTATAACGGTGATGTCATCGGCAACCACTCCAACTGGAACGGTGACGAAAACACATGGATCGAGCACTCCGATGAAGACATCTACTTCAACCCAAACATGAACAACGTCATTTTCACAAGTGCATACGACGGCTGGGGATTCAACCTCAACCAATTCGCATCCATCCTCTCCAAAAAGACAGGCATAGAGAAGGCCGAATTCGATAACAAGCTATGGGGTAACTACACATTGGACATGAAGAACAAGAAATTGGTGGAAATCTCGAAAAAATCAAAGGCCAAGCCATTGTTCGTCTCATTCATCCTAGACTCCATCTGGAGAATATACAATTCGGTCAACGACAGAGACACAGACTCGATCGTCAAGATCACCACATCGTTGAATCTCAAAGTCATCCCAAAGGAACTCAACTCAAAAGACTCAAAAGGTTTGACTCAAACGATCATGTCCCAATTCCTCCCTATTTCGAGTTCTATTCTTTCGGCCATCATCGACAAGTTGCCATCTCCAAGTGTTGCACAACACATGAAGATTGAAAACTTATTGAAGTCCATTCCAAACTCAGAATTGATCGATGCTACTTTGAAGGAGGATTTGATCAACTGTAACAAAGACGGTATTGTTTGCGGTTACATTTCCAAGATGATCTCCATACCAGAAGCTGACTTACCTGAAAACCAACCAATTGCATTATCAAAGGATGAGTTATTCGAAAGGGGTAGAATTGCAAGATTAAAGGCCGCTAAGGCTGCCGAATTGGCCGCTAAATTAGACGCTCCACAAACTGGATCTGCACCAACATCTACAACAACCGATGAATTCGTCATCCAAACAGAATCTAAACCAGCAGATGAGTTTGAGTTTGAATTCGAATATGAAGAAGAAGAGGAAGAAGACGATGGTGAAGACGAAGACGATGATACTGCAAATGAAATTTTACTTGCCTTCACTAGAGTTTATTCTGGTACTATTAAAGTCAACGATACAATCTCTATTCTCTCTCCATTATACGACAACTCCAAGCCATATGACGACGAAGAAAACAAAAAGCATATCCACGAAGTCAATGTCGACAAGCTGTACGTTTTAATGGGTAGAGACTTAACACCAGTCCAATTTGCCCCTGCTGGTACCATCATTGGTTTAGTCTCATCTGCTTTTAAAAACATCATTTTGAAGACAGGTACCATTTTATCCAGTGATATCATCAAGGAAAACAAAGCGATCAACTTTGCCCAATCCATCTCCATTATTGATGTTCCTCCAATTGTCCGTGTCACTTTAGAACCAACTAAGTTGAGAAACATGGATAAGCTCATCAGAGGTATAAAACAATTGAACTTGGCGGATCCTTGTGTACGAGGGTATATGAGTGAAGATGGTGAAGTCGTCCTTGAGACTGCTGGTGAATTGCATCTCGAACGTTGTATCAAGGATTTAGAAGACAGATTTGCCAAAATCGATATTACTGTCGGTAAACCGATTGTTCCATTCAGAGAAACCATCCTCGAACCTCTCGAAACTACCTTTAATGTCGGTAACTTCAATATCACCATCGTTGTTTTGCCATGGGAAGATTTCAAAAATGAAGACGGTTATAAAGCCGAAGACGACGAAATTGTTCTCTTAGAAGGTAAGAAGTACCACGATGTCTTGGTGAAATCCAAATCTATTGAAGATTCAACTTTAGATGGTAACATCAAAAGTGCATTCTCACTTGCTATTAAAGAAGGTCCATTAATGAATGAACCTGTTGAAGGTGTCAAGGTTTTAATCAAATCGATTGAAAGAGTCGAATCCGAATCATCTAACGACGAGAACGAAGATGCTGCAGATAACTCCAAGAACAACCAAAACTTATCCAAGATCCGTGACTCCATCCAACAAGCTATCCTAAAGGCTTCTCCACGTATTAAGTTGGCTATGTATGTTGTTGATATCCAAACATCTGCGGAAATACTCGGTAAGGTTTATACCGTCATTCAAAAGCAACGTGGTAATATCGTCTCTGAAAAAATGAAGGAAGGTACTCCGTTCTTCACCGTTGAAGCTAAGTTACCAGTCTTAACCTCATTTGGTTTCAGTGAAGACATCAGAAAGAAGACCAGTGGTGGTGCGATTCCACAATTAGTTTTCAGTGGATTCGAAACATACGACGAGGATCCATTCTGGGTTCCAACCACTGCCGAAGAATTAGAAGAGTTGGGTGAAAAGGGAGACAGAGAAAACTGGATCAGAAGCGTCATGAACGACGTTAGAAAGAGCAAGGGTTTGTTTGTTGACGAAAAGGTTATCGAAAACGCCGAAAAGCAACGTACTTTAAAGAAAGATTGATTGATTGATTGATTGTTATATACAAGTAGAAAGATTTATATAATGTATAGTGATAATAAAAGTTAATCGGAAAAAATATACAAATGTAGAAGAATGTGATGAGAAATGTAGTTAAGCTTATTTACGATATCCGTCCATTTGGACAACTTCTTGTCCGTTTTCGGCAGCTTCTTTGAGTAATCTCTCCTTCTTCAAGTCGAAAGGACGCTTTTCCTTGAAGTATTTGATCCAACTGGCGATACAGTCCTTTTCGAACTGCTTGTCCTCGGTTCCACATTCTTTCTTTGCCAATTTGACCTTGTTTGGATCAAGTGGATTGTCAATATTATTTTTATCGAGGCATTTGAAATATATATCACGGGAGGCCCAGCATTGCTCACGCTTGTTTCTGGATGGTGGTTCCCTTTCTTCTTCCTTCTTTGAGAAAAACATGCCGTTGTCTGTGTGTCTGTGTGTGTGTGCAGAGGGTGCCGGGTGCCACCCGGGATGAGGACCGGGTACTGATTGTGCAGACAGCCTGTGCAAAGTCCACACTCTTCACTGGCCACTCGCCGCCCTTGACGCCGCCGGTGCCAATTTTGTGTGCGCTTACGTCAGCGCCGACATTGGGCCGCCGGCAGGTGGTGAAGATTGAAGATGGGTGTTTGTTTGGGGAGTGTGAAGAGCAGAGTGTCTGTGGTGTGCTGGAAAGGGCCCGTTTTCCACAGACAACACACACTTCCAGACACAAGGATGGGCTCCACGGATCATATCAACGGTGGCAGCGCCATGGGGGAGAAAGACGCCGATTTCGACAATGTTTTGAGTGGGCAGATTGCATCGTTCGACAATATGTTTGATGGCAAGACTGAGCATGCGGA
Organism: Pichia sp. NRRL Y-27261; assembly: GCA_030569835.1. Taxonomy (NCBI): domain Eukaryota; kingdom Fungi; phylum Ascomycota; class Pichiomycetes; order Pichiales; family Pichiaceae; genus Pichia; species Pichia sp. NRRL Y-27261. Next base: position 13,844 of record JAJMLU010000475.1, read on the forward strand.
CAACGCCATTGATTTCAGTGACGAAGACGAATTAGCCGAGGAGGAGGAAGAAGATGAGGAAGAGGACGACCTGTTTGGTGAAGACCAGAACGAAAATGCGGGTCATAGTGACGGAGAAGAGAATGGAGGAGATGAAGGCAATGAAGACGACGAAGATGATTTCATGAAAGAGTTACAGGAAGAAGCCATGGAAGGTGTGGAACAGAATAACGATTCAGAAATAGGCGCCGTTTTCGGGCTAGGTGTTCCAAACAATGTCGGTTTGCAAGATTTAGATTTTGCATCGAATTCGTTATTAGATGGTGACAGAGAACTCGAATCAGATATAGAATTTTCAGAAGAAATCGAAGAAGAAGATATTGAAGAACAGAAAGGAGGGACTGCCGATTCAACACAAACGAAAACCAAAGTCTTCAAACAACTCACAGAAGAAGAAAAGAAGAAAATAATAGAGCAGAAGAAGATTGAAAAAGAGAGAAGACAAAAGGAGAACCAAGAGAAACTTCTTAAGATCTTCTTCCCTACATTCAAGAAGGGCGAACCTATGAAACTTCAAGAATTATTCCCTATCCCCTCACTTGAGTTCAATTACCAACAACCTCCAGCATTCACCAAACCACTCCTACCTAAAACTGCACATTTTGAAATTGAAGATGATCAAAGCCGAGAGTTTAAGATGTCGGCTAAACAAATCAAAGAACAAAATAAACAAGCTAAGAAATCAAGCTTTTATCTTACTGGTCCATCAGTCACCCAGATACAACCTTCAGAAATCAACAAAACTGTCGAAACCAAGAAACAAGAACAGAAAAGAGTTAAGAAGATATTCTACGATACCAACTTGATCATCTCTACAGCCGATTGGAATGATGATGATATTCTGGATGCATCTGAAGATATCGAATTATTGCCACCAACAAAGAGGCTAAAATTCGAATCCAACAACTTGGACTCGTGGGTCGATGATGACGATGATATGATTTTCGAAGGTAATCTCGACTTAGACCAAATCAACCTCAAGCTAGATATGAATGATCCAAATCTTATTTTCCTCGATAACAAAACATCTACTAATCACATCAAATCACATAATCATGTCAATAACGATTCAATTATACCATTAACACAGAAACTCCTCGATATGAAATTCAATATATCCAACGATAAGGAATACGAATTGTTGAAATCCAACTACCAAACTAAAGTTAGAGCAACTATTGGTACACTCAACATCGATCACACACCACCTGCAATCAGATTACAATCTCCATTCTATAAAGTTGTGCCAACAGAGAAAGAAAATAGAGTCTACCATAGAATCAAATTTAATGTCAAGGCCAATGTCACGATACACTTTTCCAAGCCTAAAACTAGAAAGAAGAAGAAAGACAAGGGTAAAGAAGTTTCTGAATTGTTTGCAAAATCTACAGACCTCTCACTTGGTGATACTGCTTCCTTCTTTTTGAGTGAGTACAGTGAAGAATATCCATTATCACTGAGTAAGTTTGGTATGGGATCGAAAATTATCAATTACTATAGAAAGAGAAATGACGATGATAACACTAGACCTAAACTCTCCGTTGGTGAAACTTTTGTTCTAGGTGTACAGGACAGATCACCATTCTGGAACTTTGGTTTTGTTGAAAAGGGTAGTATCGTCCCAACATTATACAACAAGTTGGTCAGAGCTCCACTGTTCCATCATGATGCATATGCAACTGATTTCTTATTTATCAAATCTTCTGGTGGTGGGAATGGTCAACGATTCTTCCTTAGACCAATCAACTATTTATTCACAGTGGGTCAAACTCTACCAGCTGTTGAAATTCCAGGTCCACATTCACGTCGTGCCACTGCAATTATGAAACACAGACTACGTATGATTGCATACCGTGCGTTGAACGCAAGTGACAACGTCAGAATCACAGTCAAGGATATCTCTGAACATTTCCCTAAACAATCAGATATGCAAATTAGACAAAGACTTAAAGAGTTCATGGAATATCAAAGAGGTGGAGTTGACCAAGGTTTCTGGAGACTGAAAGCGGCTGATAAACTACCAAACTATGATCAAATTAGAAGAATGATGTCACCTGAAGAGACATGCTTATTAGAAGTCATGATGTGGGGACAGCAGAAATTCGAAGATGTTGATAAGTTCAGAAGAGAAAGATTAGAATCTTCAGACGATAACAATGCCAAAAAGGATAAAGAAAGTGACGAAACGTTGAACCAACAATTGGCACCATGGAACACCACCAGAAATTTCATCCAAGCCACACAAGGTAAGGCGATGTTACAAGTTCACGGTGTTGGTGATCCATCTAAGGATGGTGACGCCATTTCATTTTTGAAGATTTCCATGAAGGGTGGTTTCATTAAGAACGTCGAAAGTAAGGATTCCCCAAGACCAGGTACTCCTGCTGGTAACAACCCTCCATCATCTTCTCATTCTTATAACGTTGCTGTTCAACAAAAGTTGTATGATGAAGAAATTTCAAAGGTTTGGTCCAAGCAAGCGAGATCTTTGAGCAAGTACAGCAATTCCGACAAGCCTCGTACAGTTGAACCAAATGAATTTAGCGATGTTGAATACATGAGAAAGGCTAACAGAGTTGTGGATGAAGAAGTGAACGAAAAACCAAGATATTTGAAGATTACTAGAATGGTGAAGAACTCTTATGGTATCAAGGAAAGAAAAGTCCAAATCATCAAAGATCCTAAGGTTGTGGAGCTCTATGTGAAGAAGAAACAAGAACAACTGATCGAGATGAGCGGTAATGGAGATAGCAACACTGTTGTTGTCACCAACGATGATGAAGAAAATAAGAAGGTGAAGAAACTTCTTGAAGAAGAACTTGCCAAACTTGAAAAGCAAGCCGAGAAGAAGAAAAAGAAACAAACCGGTATTACTGCTGCCAATATCGACAGTGAAGGTCGTATCAGTGGTAAGGGTATTGGTAAGGGTAAATCCACCAGTAGAAGATGTGCTACCTGTGGTTCTTTAGGTCATATCAGAACCAACAAGACGTGTCCTTTGTACTACACGATTCACAATAAGTCCAATCCTAACTACATTCCGGGCAGTGAAACTGTTGCACAGCAAAGCATGACTTCTGCCCCAAGCACCACAGGCGCCGATCCCCAGTAAGCATTTACTGGACTGTATGTATAACTATATCCACAATCTAAATTCTGTATAATAAACATGTGACGATCTAGCATGTACGGGCTAATAAAGCGTCCGAGCCACGCACTGCGCGTTGAGCGTGCCGCTGGAGCTCACAGTGAAAAAGATCTGAACCTTCCACGTATCTCAATGGAGGGACGATACACCTTTAAGGATTCCCCTAGGGCCTTCATACTCACATACACCCAACCAACACACACAGCAATGGATCGTACACGTAAAGCTATCCGTGTCTTTGATGCGTTTCGTAAGTATCATCCAGAGAATGCCACATACACACATTAGCACATGTACTAACATAAATCACCACAAACACACCGTTGATATCATACAGCAAAGACACCAGAGAGTGACCAAGTGAGATCATACAGAGGTTCATACTCCACCTTAGCCACATATGGGTTTATGGTTTTCCTTATATGGGTTCAAGTCGGTGGATTCATCGATGGTTATATCGATCATCAATATTCCGTTGATGAAGTCATCAGAAGTTCAGTCAATTTGAATGTCGATATAATGGTCAAGATGCCATGTAAGTATTTGGACGCCAACATCCGTGATGTCACCGAGGACAGAAACCTGGCCGAAGAAGTGTTGAACTTTGAAGGTATCCAAGTTCCTAATGCATTATGGGGTATGGGTAAAGAACAATCAGTTTTTACACCAGATTTGGACGAAGTTTTATCAAACTCATTAGAAGCAGATTACGTTACCAAGGGTGTCAGACGGAACTTAGATGCACCAGTGTGCAGAATATACGGCACTGTTCCAATCAACAGAGTGGAGGGTGATTTCCATATTACAGCCGAAGGTCATGGATACATAGCTACAAATGGACAAACACCAGATGATGCATTAGATTTCACACATTTCGTCAACGAATTCTCATTCGGTGCGTTCTATCCATACATCAACAACGCATTGGACATGTCTGCAGCCAGGGCACCTGAAAAGAGACATACTTTCCATTACAATTTAAAAGTTGTTCCAACAGTTTACAGTAAATTAGGACATACTATCGACACAAACCAATATTCTATCAGATTGTATGAGACGTCCAGCAAATACGTCCCTGGTATCTTCTTCAAGTACGACTTCGAGCCAATCAAGATGACCGTCGTCGAGAAGAGACTGTCATTCTTTCAATTCGTCATCAGATTAGTTACTATTATTGGTGGGTTATGGGTCATTGCGCAATGGGCCTACAACATCATGGAAAAACTCATTGTCGTTTTCCTTGGTAAGGAATACGCCAGACGTGGTGAAGAAAAGAAGGGTGGTTTATTGGATGCCGAGCCAGAAGATAATTTCGATAAGATATAGACTGAAAAAAAAAGTTTTATCGTGTATTTTTTTGTTTAGAGCTGTATATAAAATTTTCTATTTGTATTTAATTAGTAAGTAAAGATATCTAAGTATGTGCTATGACTCAATAGCATGCATTTAATTTTGTAATAAGGAACGGGCCTCGTTTTTGTTGGCCATTGCAGGAACCACTTCTGTGTATCTATAATATTCGTCATCGTCAAAGGTGATGATATCCCAGAATTTGAAAACCATCATGTAGCAGAACATCATCGACATGGAGCTGAACAAGGTGCCGTCGACGTAATGCTTCAATCTCAAGCAGATGCCTTCACTGAATGCATACAAAAGGACCTGTGAAGCGGCAAAGAAGAAACATGTCAATGACAACGCGCCGACTGCCCACCAATTGAAAACCAAGGAGAAACAGCAGATGATGATCTGGGAAATAAGCCACATGAATAACATCACTGGGTTTAAGATGAAGTAAAAGATGAATAATAGAGTGGTGTTTGTGTTGTCTAGCGAGGAGGACCAGCCTTTGAATGTGAAGATGGCGATCATATAGTCGACGATAAACACGAAAGCTGAACTCAGGTAGAGACAAAACATCGTTTTGAAGGAGCCGTCGTCCCAGAAATTGAAACTGGACAAGCCGGCAAAGAGAAGGGACCAGCACACTACTGCCATATTTGCGATTTCAAAACTGACAAAGTAGGCATACGTTCTGGAACCCGGTGGAGAGACACCGGTGTCTATGACGAGGGTTATAATTGTGTGCGTTGCGAGAGCTGTGAAGAAGAACACCATCTCCTTCCGAGCGACGGAGGTATATCGAAGCCTGACCAAGTAGATGATGCTGAGGAGAATGACGAGGTTGGCGATGTTGATGAAGGAGGTGCCGATCTCGAAGATGAGGGTGTTAGCGAGGTTGACGGATCTGGCGTAGCATTTGGGCAAGACGCCGTCGAAGTAGGACGTGGTGTCGTTGTGGAGGGGTCTGATCAAGGTGCAGAGCGGGAGGGGCGATCTCTGGCAGATGTATGTGAAGTCTCCGAGAACCATGGCTGTGTGAGTGGTGGTGGCTGCTGCGTGTGTGTGTCTGGCAGAAGAGAAGGATCGAAAGAAAGAAGACGAAACGTCAACACTTTTCGTGTCTCCCTCCACTTCCACTTCCATTTTCATGCTGTCCCTTGCCCTCTTTCCCTTTTGGGCGCTTAGCAGCCCGATTTCCCCTTCGGGTCACTGCCAGAGTCAAATTTTTCATTTTCCAGCAGCCGCCGCTGTGGGGAGAGCCGGCACCAATTGCTGGCAGCTGGAAATGGGTTGGTGGTTGATCATCCGGTGCTGCTGGGGATGGCCACTGCTGTCCCCCACACACACACCATCTATCCACACACCCACACACAACTATGAGTACCGTCGACAAGAAGCAAGCTGGTTTAGCCAGAATCTTAGGTCCTGCCGTCGCAGGTATCTGTGAAATCGGTGTCTTCCACCCGGTCGACACCATCTCCAAGAGATTGATGTCCAACACCACCAGAGTCAACAACTTGGAAAAGTTGAACGCCGTCATCTTCAAGGACAAGGCTACCGCCTCCGCCGGCAAGAGATTCTTCTCCCTTTTCCCAGGTCTCGGTTACGCTGCTTGTTACAAGATCCTCCAACGTATCTACAAGTACGGTGGTCAACCTTTCGCTAACGAATTCTT
>JAJMLU010000475.1:20059-58586 GCA_030569835.1 Pichia sp. NRRL Y-27261
TTCTAACTTCAAGAAGTGTTACGATGACTTATTTGGTCCAAAGACCGGTAAGGCCTTACTTTCCGCCACCGCCGGTTCCTTGATCGGTATCGGTGAAGTCGTCTTATTACCATTAGACGTCTTAAAGATCAAGAGACAAACAAACCCAGAATCCTTCAAGGGTAGAGGTTTCTTAAAGATTATCAAGGATGAAGGTTTCTCCCTTTATAACGGTGCCGGCTGGACTGCTGCTAGAAACGCACCAGGTTCCTTTGCCCTTTTCGGTGGTTCCGCTTTCGCTAAGGAATTCATCTTCGGTTTAAGTGATTACTCTTCTGCTTCTTGGTACCAAAACTTTGTTGCATCCATCTGTGGTGCTTCTGCTTCTTTGATCGTCTCTGCTCCATTGGATGTCATCAAGACCAGAATCCAAAACAAGAACTTCGGCTCCAACGAATCCGGTTTCACCATTCTTAAGAACATGGTCCAAAACGAAGGTCCAACCGCTTTCTTCAAGGGTTTAATTCCAAAGTTATTAACTACTGGTCCAAAGTTAGTCTTCTCTTTCGCTTTAGCTCAATCTTTGATCCCAGCTTTTGACAAAATGTTACAATAATCTTGTAGATAGTTAGTTCTGTACTCTTTCGTTTCCCTTATTCCCTCTTTTTTTGTTTATCTCTATTTATCATCATGTACATAAATCAATTGCTTGATTCATACTAATTCTCTTTACCGATTACTAAATAACATTGTATGTATTTTTTTTACATTTTATAAAGTTATATACAATAACTAAGTAGTAGTAGTAGGAGGAGTATGTGTTCCGTTAGTGGAGTGTGTTGTTATATACAGGATAAATAATGATGATGAAAGAATTGAAAAAAAAATCAACAGCTAAGACGCTTAAACTTCGTTTCTATTCATACCTGCGACTTTGTTTAAGTTTTCGTTAGCTGCTTCTATGTCTTGCAAGTTCTTTTCTCTCTTTATTTGTTCACTTAATTCTTTGATGTCATCAGTGAAACCGTTTAAGTAATCTTCAACAGCCTCGTAACCAGGACCCTTATTAACATTGTCTAAAACAACATCAACTAATGCGGCATCGAAAGTAACATTGTTCTTGATGGCATTTATCTTGTTTGGTGTTGAACTTGCAATGGTTTGCCATGAAAGGTCGGCCTTGTTATCGAATGCTGAATCAACCATCTTTTCAAGCTTTTCTTCCGTTATAGCATAATCAACAGATGCATTATAAAGTTCGAATAAATTACTGGCTCTTTGAACATCCACGTCTAACTTGGTTTGAAGTCTGTTGGATTCCTTCTTGATTCTTAAAGTCTCCTTTTCTTCTTCGGTTCTTGGTCTAACTAATGGACCTTCTAAATAACTTTCAATAGTTGGAGCTGTATAGAATTCTGCCTTTGATTGTGTATGTTTGGCACTCTCTGCTGCAACCTTTTCGTCTTCAAGCTTTAAATGTTCTTCGTATTTAGCGATCTTTTCCTTTCTTTGGACTTCCTTTTCATAAGATTCCTTTAAGTATGTTCTTCTCATTTCAGCATTCTTGATCTTGAATTGTTGACTGATTGGCATCTTGGAAATTTCATCATCAGTGTATTTCTTGACTGGTTCATGTGCACTCTTCTTCAATAATTGTTCTGGGGTGAAAACCTTAGGAATGATATAGTCTCTGGTGATCTTTCTTGGATGAAGAATACCTTCAGCATATCCTGAATCTGCTGGCTTCTTGTATACTTGATGTTTAAATGGTTGTTTGAAAATTTCCTTTGGTTTTGGTAATAAACCAGACTTTCCTCCAAACTTGATTGCACCTTTACCCATGGTTGGCTGTGTATGTGTGTATGTGGCTTGTGTTGGCTGTGCAGGAGAGAAACGTCGGACAAGCTCCACCAACAGTCTTCACACTATATTCAATCACCTCAATGTGTGTAAATTTCATACGACAAATCCAACCTCGTCGAAAATTGGAAAATGACAAAAAACTTTGTAGCGGGAAATTTCATCGTCGCGACTATCGACGCAGCTGCTGACGTAAGCGCACTCATGATTTTTTAAGGTGTTTGTTGACATTTGAGATCTCTCCGATGTTGATGTTTCAGAGTGAATCGTTCTTTCTTGATTGTTTCTAAAGGCGAGACACATCGCAGTATCCAAATATGAATGAAAACAGGAGAATATTCTCAGACGGACAGGTGCCGCTGTTGCGTTCTCTTCCGGCCTCGTTCTTTTCTAACCAAGCGAATATACTATCACCAAGGCAACATCTAGAATTAAATGCGTCGGTGCTACAATATCTCAAACCAATATTAAAGACCGAACCAGAAGCGTACGAGATTCTTGAAGCTAAATTGTATGATAGGAATGTATCGATCTCTCAAGATGAAAAGATGATCAACAAATCGATTGAAATACCGGATAACTATCTACAAAAGAAATGGTCTACTGTTTTAAGATTACAACGAAATATCCAAGAGTTAGAGATGAAAAACAAAGCACTCGAAGAAAGAAATATAGAACTCACAGAAGCCATCAAGAAGAATTCAGATAGTAGTAATAATATAATGCAGGATACCGTTTCTAAAATGAATTGGTTACCGTCATTCCTCAAAGCTTCATTGAAGTTTCACACATCGTCAATCACAGCAATCGCCATTCATCCATTCAATCCATACATAGTAACCGCCTCACAAGACGGAACGATAGTGATCTGGAACTGGTTGGACCTTTCCGAACCGGTCAACCAAATCAAGAATGCACATTCGAAAGCAATCAATTCTTTAACGTTTCAACATGGTACTTCGAATCTAATTTCATGCTCATCGGATCAATTTATCAAAGTGTGGGATTTATCAACACCTACAAATGTGACTATCCCTATCAAATCACTCACTGGCCATGAACATATTGTGTCCTCATTATCCTCATCTACGAAAGACCCGAATATCCTTTTTTCATGTTCTAGAGACAAGACTATCAAAGTATGGGATTTACAAACTGGTTGGACTGTTCGCTCGGTCGAAGGTCATTCGGATTGGGTCAGATCGATCGATTCTACTAATGAATACATCATCTCATGTTCGTCAGACACGAGTATCCGTCTTACACATTGGCCAACGGGTACGGGTGTAGGGCTTTGTTTAGGACATAAACAAGTCATTGAAGATGTCAAGTTTATATCGCCAAAAGCAAATGAATATTTAGATAAATTGGTCGATGATAATAGTCGTTCAGGAGAGTATGACAAATTAGGATACAAATACGCCGTTAGTTGTGGTCGTGATAAACTTATTAAGATTTGGAAGTTGCCATTACCGGATTACAACACAGTCAACGGCAATCCAATGGCCAACTCTCTGAATCCGTATGGCGAATGTATATTAGAAATCAAAGGACACGAGTCGTGGGTGAGGTGTTTACAGATGCATTATAATGGAAAGTATTTGATCAGTTGTTCAGATGACCAAAGTATTAAGATTTGGGATTTGAGTAATCTAGATCTGAATAATATCCAACCTGTTAGAGTCCTCAAAGGTCATCAAAGTTTCGTTAACACTGTATCAATTGCTTCGACTGATAATGGTGAATTAACAGATGATAAAATAAGATGTTATCTCGTCAGTGGTGGTGCAGATAATCTCGTTAATGTGTGGGTTTAATAAATAATTCATGCGTTAAAAATCTAAACAGTCTATATATCACTACTCGTGTGTTTATAAAATAGTTGTATTACTCTAAATCAATAAAGCGTCTGAAGGTTTATCCTTCTTCTCTATGAGCTTGAACTTATTCAACCTGTCGACCCAGCAAGTGGCACAGTGTTTCGAGCAGAATCTTCTCTTGATAGTGACGGATTTACTTCCTTTGAAGTCCCACCATTCAAGCATATCTGCCACAGACTCAATACAATTCTCACCACAGTATCCACAAGTTTCACCATTAGTACCGTAAATAAGCGAGTTCATAGCACGTTTGTAAATGAACTCACTCGTTGAATCTTTCCATCGGGAAACTTCACTTTGTGAAATCAAGTAGTTAGATGTTTTTCGTAATGCCAGTTCTGTTAGTTTTGGACACCATGGTAATTCTGATTCCACGAGGTTTTGTTTTTCCTTTCTCCACATTAATTTGTTATTTGAGCTGACATCAAAATCGTCCCAGTCTTTGAGATTACCATTATCGTCATAACACAAGTCTTGTAATGTCGTCAATGAACGTGAAAGGATAGATGCATGTGCTGCGCTCTTACTGATTTGTTTGTTGGACTTTAACCAGTGTAATCTACTAAAACACGTGATTTTCTTGTCTCTATCCAGAAACTCTCTTGATCCGGATTGTTCAGTGTATAATTCTAACAATTCCGGGTCGACGTTGTACGATTTATCCACAGAAGTCTGAGGAATCATCGGATTACCGGTCGTCGCTAGCACTTCTAGACTTCTCAATGCCAATATGTTATGTGGCAAAAACTTGAATTTGTTCATTGCCAAATTGAGAGACTTCAAATCTTTTGCCTGGTCAATCTTACCTGAGAGTCTTGCGATTTTGTTATTCCGAAGCGACAACATTTCCAATCTCTCCATCGTGAGTACTCTTGGATTAATCGATCTCAAATTGTTGTATGATGCATCAATGTGAATCAATGGCTTGACTATCCCATTACTCGTACAATCGAAAAAGTTTTGGATATCTGTGATGTTATCAGATAATGAATTTAATGCAAATGATTGTAAATTTAAAGTGGATACTGGAGTTTTAGTAGTTAGTTCTTGTTCAAAGAATTGTGCAATTGCAGCATTCAATTTGTGTTCTGCACCAGATGTATTTTTAACAACAAAATAAATTGGTTCGTCATATAATGTTGGTCTATAATTTTGTGGTAATTCGTCATTTTCTAATTTATATCCGTACACACGGCCATCACTGTCAATTGCAAATTCGATTTTGGATGTCAATAGTGGAGGTGGTGGAGTTCTACTAACCTTTTTCACTTCAGCACCAAATAAGTTTCTCTGTTTCTTTCTTGTTGGTTCGGTGAATGTCGAACCGTGTCTAGATAACGAGTGAACTTGTTTATTCATTTTTGGACGCTGGAATCTTGTCGATTGACTGAATTCTCGCTTCAATTCCGGTGGTTCCAGAGATGGAGGTAATGGCGGTTGTGATAACGGTAGCAGTGTTGGTGATGAAGGTAATGAAATTTCAGGTTCAAAATCATTGTTATTAGAAGAGATTAAATCATCAAATGCGTCAGAACTTTGTCTATCCAATAAGTCATTTTGTAATGGAGAACTCGGAACGTCATCATTGTCTAGAATATTTGAATTGATATGGTGTAATGAATCACTACTATAGTTATTATCGTGAAAATTGAGTATTGTGCTGGACGTATTTGGGAAGTTTGTCGGATGATGTGGATTGTTGTTGTCATTAATCATTGAAGACGAACTGTTTAGTGATGAGTAGATGAATCCAGTTGTTGGCTGGTTTGTCTGGTCAATTTTGACGCTGGTGAGAAAATTATGTGATGAATCAGATTCAATGTTTTCCTTATTAGTGAAAATGTTATCTGAATGAATCATATTTGTCGATTCCATTTCTGATCCTATATCGTCAAAGTCCTCAGCGGAGCGTTTTTTCTGTCTAGGCTGGGACAGATTTAATGGAGGCAGATTTTCATCCTGTCTGGACTGGTCATATGCAAATGGAAGTAGTGGACCACCCATGTTAGTTCGTATATGTGTTGGATGTATCCTAAAAGTGGGGAAAACTGTTGGGATCAAAAAAAAAGGGTATGCAAATGTTGTGTACATGGAAAAAGGTAAATACGGAAAATCCAACGTGCACAGAAAACACAGCCAGAATTTTTGTGGGACGCGTGCTTTTTATTTCCGGTAGTAGCTTATTGAGATAACGGAGCCTGTTATAGTGGGGGTGGGGCCCGATTGCCCCTTGTTTATAAAGATACACAGGTATTAACATTAATTTATTAAATAGGAGGACGTCCCTTTCCCTGGAAAAGAAAAGAAAATTAAGGGGAAAGGGGCCCTCGGAGAAGGGGTCAAAGATGGAAGATGGTCGGGCAGCGGTAGCACGAAGCACGAGGACCGGTTGGTCAGGCACGGTGGAGATCAGGCCTGGTCTAAATCTCCACAACTTTCGGTCTGGTAAAGATCATAGCACACGTCAATCTTCTTCTGTGTCTGTTGTTGGTGGTGGTGGATGCAGCATCATCCGCCGCAGGGGCTGTTGCAGGGGCCGTGCTGGCTGTATTGGCTGTGTTTGGTGCTGTGTTTAGTTTGGTGGCCGAGTTTCCTCTGCTGTGGACGGAGAGTGGGGTATTTGCGCCTGGAGATGATGAAGGGGATGTTTCAGGATCGACACCAGGTATGTGGAAATGTAGGTGGTTGAAATGGTCTTTCTTCCTTTCGTTTTGTAAGAAATGGGCCAGTCTCTCGTTATTCTGCTGGATACGGGAATGGATTCTTGAGTTCAATGCACTAAATTCGTCGGCGTTGTTGTATACTGGCAAGCATGGATAGGAAAAGTGTCTGTATATTTTGCGAAGCTCAGCTGGTGATTCTAATGGAGACGAAGGGGATGCTATTGACGAGGTTTCAGTGTCGGATTCAGATCCGATAGCTTCTTCTGCGTCGTTTATTGTGTATGGATGGACCGACTTGTCAAAAGTGAAATTCTCTATTGAGTCTATCTTCTCGTGTGGTATTGGAATTTCCTGTGGTGGTCTTGTGTTTGTAGCTTCTTCGTTACTTTTGGATCTGTAATAGACTAACGAACCAATCATTGGGACCGAGCCCGTTTCCTCGAGGTTTGAACGATGTGGAGACGTAGATAGATCCAAATCATCTAAGAACTTTTTGTTCATGTGATCCTTTACCTCTTCATTGGATTCTATCTTATGATGATGCATATAGCAGTAGAAAGATGGTTTTGAGTGACATGTAGCACAAGTTTCAACCGGATTTTGACATAGCATACTCATATTGTGACCCATATTGGCAGACGATATGATGTTATCTTCGGATTCATTATGTGGTTGTCTCTGTGGATCGCTTATGGATAGGCCTGCCAGACTTTTAGCACCCATTCCGTCTTCAGAGGAATGGTTTTGGCTGGGAGTGTGTTCGGAGACGACCAAGGATACTCTTCTTTGCATGGTATTGTGTTGTCAGCTGTTGAGTGTTGCGAAAGGACGGGGATAACTAGAGGGAAACCGGATAATCCGAGAGCAGAAGAAGACGGAACAACAGCAAGAACGGGAAGAGCAGGGAAGTGGGTGGATTAAATAGGAAACGGAAGAGGTGGAGAACACAGCTTGTAGGATGTGGGGTGTGCAATTAAGGCTTGTGGGTGTCATTAAGGAGATCTCGGGGGACCTCAGAAAGTGGCGGTGTTCAGTGACCGGTTTCGGGGTGTGAGAATATTATTAGGCCCTGACGGGGAAATACGATGCGGCAGAGAGTCGTGTGAACGCTTGACGTAGTTGACAGGCCTCTTCTCCGCCGGGACGTGGGGGATACGAAGGCACCAAGACGCAGATGTGTAATGTAGCACCGGCTCGAGTGTTTACGAGAAGAGCATGGTCATCAGCTATTGAGCAGAGGCCCTCGTAACTGGCAGGCCGTCGCCGGCAGTCAGGCCTCAGGCCATAATCACTGCCGCATGCGGAAGTTATTTTTGTGGGGAGATTGGGTGATCGATTGGGTGATTTCGGACATCGACAAGGAGGGTCCCCGGCGGTCACGTGACCGCGTCGATCGACGGCCGGGTGTCTGGCGGTATCTTGACTCCTTGAGTCTTCCGGATTGTTGTCAGGTGTTGATACAGTCATTCTTTGGTGTGTTTCCTCCCGCTAATGCTACAACCCACAGCCGCAGATACAAACATAGAAGGCCTCATAGGGGAATTGAAGGCGAAGCTCTCGCCGGAAGAAAAGCATGCACTAGACACAATCTGCGGGAATCTATCCTCGGCATCACGAATAACAGAGCTAGATAAGAAGGCCAAAGAGTTGAAACAAAGGGAACACCGGATGGCCAAGAAAGAGGAATCGCTTTCGAAAAGAGACCTGCGATTAGAAGATAAAAGAAAAAAACTACCAACGCCGAATCAGACAAGAAAGCTGCTGAACTTAAAGACTTACGAACGAGCAATCGACACAACACTCTATGAACTTGGCCAAACGAGAAGACGATTTAAAACGAAAAGTGAAAGAAAGACTTGACCTCCAGGATGAGCTATCGGATAAAGAATCATCTTTGAAAAAGAAAGAAGATGAACTACATGCTCTTCAAGCTGATTTATCTAAAAAAGAAAAACAAATCAAGATACAACAAACAATACCAATAGATTTCCATTTTTCTGCTAACGATGCTATCAATTTCGGTAAACAAGAAGCTTTGTTGAACCAAAGAGAAAAAGAATTGAAATCACAAGAAGCCCACTTTTCCAAACTTCAAGATACGGTGTTGTCCAAAATAACATATTACGAGGACAGACTAGGTATGGTGCATCCATTTTCTCCTCTCAAAGATGAATACACTGATATACGAGAAACCATCAAACATCTCCCTAGCTGGCCTGATGGAAAACTATTGAAAGATTCGAATATTTATAGCTCAATTTGCAAATATCTTTATCCTGATGTTTTTACATTTGACAGGATGTTAAAAGAACACCCATCTTTAATTCATGCTGGTAGGAGAGATAATTATAATGTTGCATGTGTTAAGATATCACAATGGGATTTTTCCAAGATTGATCCAATTAACACTTTAGAATATGTTGATAAGATCCAGGATACATTACTTCAATATAATGTCGGTTACTTATATTGGGGAGAAGCTGTGTATCACAATTGCATCAAAAAAACAGCTAGACGACTTGGAACACTATGATCAATTAATCACATTTCTTTTCAAGAGAGAAAACTTTTCTAGAATTCATACAGACCATGCAAAAGGTATTGTACATTATATAGCCGAAGGAAAAAAACATTCTTCGGCATATTACAGGAATTGGATACTAGCTGCCAAAGAATCTCCATTTGTCACAGAATCTTTTGGTTTTCTCTCTTCGGAGATGCGCTTAAAATCTGGCAGTTCGATCATAAATAAACGTCTTAATGACTGCTATGTTTTGGATGATTTACTTGACGTTGCGGATATATATGATACGTATTATAAATCTGACAGATATATTTGATGATTATGATGCCAGTGATGATTGTGAGTGGAAAACTCTATAGTTTTGGATCTGCTGCAAATAAAGAAGAATCTTCTGCAACACCGGCCTTTTCATTCAACGGCGATGTAAAGACAGAAATACCTGATGCAACACCAACCTTTTCTTTTGGCACAAATGCAACTAATAATTTTTCCCCATTTAAAAAACCGAAAGGAACAGAAAACTCTTCAAGTAAATCAACAAAAACTTCTAGTACATTTTCATTATTTGGTGGTAGTAGTTTTTCAAATAAGTCAACTAAACATAGGATAGCCCTAGATCAAGTTAGAAAATACCTCCCAAACATTTATTTATCTAACACTGTTGAGAAATACCATTCTCTGTTATTGAAAGGCCTCAAAGAAGACAGCAACGCATATTCACTTGCTAGACACGATTTAGAAAAATTCAAATTCGAATCTAGCTATTGCGCTGATGATGAGTTAATTAAAAAAGTGTTGAACATCCAAACTATTTTCTGCAGACACAACATTGATTATACTTTATGGGCTCCAATGATAAAACAAGATTGTTTATGTGTGGGTATGCTAGATGATGTGAATGAGGGCAAAACATATGATAATTTAATATCGTGTTTATTTTTACATTTCAATTTCATTAAATAGAGGGATAATATAACTGATTTAGTTCTCAATTATAAAAGCAATGATGTTTTGAGTAGCAAATACTACACCAACTGGATCTCATTAGCCCAGAATCATCCATTTGTTATAGAAGCATTTGGTGATCTTTTAACTGTTGCTTCTCACTTACCGGGGAAGATGCCTAAGAAGTGATAACACCCTTTATAATATACATATAATGTAAAACCATTGATAAGTCCATATCGATGTAAATAATCTGATAAGTTATGTGAAAACTGAAAACCACTACTTAACGTAAACACTAAGATTTCCCAATAGGGCAACTGTGCACACTTCTCAAATTTTTAGCAGCTTAATGAGAGATTGAAACATTTTTTTATCGACGCACCAGAAATTATAAGAGACCATAACTGTCTTATAGTCGCGGCTTGATTATAAGCCTATAGTCATCGGGTCCAGAAATTTGTTGTCTATAGACACTATCGTACACATCCTAACACCGTTTGTCTGGGGTCCTTTGGAGCGAAATTAGCGAATCATGTTCTAAGAAATTATCTAAAATAAATAAAATTAAAAAATTCCCCCATCCCATCCTATAGTAAGGCGAAAAGTAAACATTGACCAAACTTGCCATTTTTCCACATCTTTGCATCTTGTTCGGTGCACACACACTTTCATTCCAATATGAAGACATGATAATAAAAGCAAAAGAAGTTATTTTATGGTATTGTCAAAATTTAGTAGAGAAATAGTTGTTTAAGTAGATTTACTTCAATTTCAAGATTTGGTCACGTGACCTATAAAATGTCTAAAAAATTGGCAAATTTCGACTTTTTCACTGGAATACCTCTTCACCAAATAAATTTACCACTTGTTCCAAACACTAAATTCATGATAATTCCTTGTACAAGCAAGATATGGATAATCTAAGTATATCATTAGAAACTACATAGTCTAAAGGTACTACTCGCAATGTATTCAGCGGATAGAAGATTTGAGCGTGGAGTTATGGCGTGTTAAAGTCGCAAAATCACCCACAACAAGGGCCATGTCGTTGCTTACGTAAAAGTGTGGGTGATTACGTAATGGGACCATTGCTTACGTAAGATTATGAACGATTAGTACGATTGGGATTATAAGGATTATAGTACGATTAGGCATTAGGCTTATAGTCCAAAAGTTCCTTATAGCTGTCGGTTTAAAACTCTAAATGTGCCAAATTTTCAAAATTCAAGATTTTGAGAGATCGATCATTGCTGGGCTAACGGCCGTCTTATCGTGAGATAAGCCAGAGCACCTTTTTCATCCAACCGATTTCATGTGGGAGTTTATTCTTTCTGGGTCCGCTCTTCTGTTTTGCGTGCACACTCTACAGATATAAACAGACAATCAACATGAGAATTCCCAGCGAACCTGCTTTCGAAGCGAACACAGTTACTCAAAGTGGCATGCAAGTAACATTAGAAGATCCGAACCAAATCCCATCTCTTTATCAAAAAATTATTGGCAATTTATCACAGTTGGCAAATAAAAAGGAAACCGAGCTGACGATGAAGGAGATTGATCTTTTGAAACAAGAGGCTGATATTATGAATAAAAAATCGTTACTGTTAATAAAAGAAGCACAACTGAAAGAAATGGAAATGAAAATGAAAACTGCAAATACAGGTCCGAGTGTGAATGATTCCGACTCTCTCATTGAGAACTTCAAGAAGAGTTTGAAAATCAGCACGCCGAAACCAAGAATGAATGAAAACCAACAACAAAATGCGGACTCCAATGATGCTCTGGACTCAGAACCAGATACAGAACCAGAATTAGAACCAGAGACATTAACGATCACAGTGAAACCAGAGACAGAAGCAACGGACAAAATAACAACAGAAGACAAACCAACATCCGAGCATCTCCAAAATAATGATGCACTAGCTGGCGAACAACAAACAACAGACATTCTTGAGAGTAAGAATGCATCATCAACCGGAGAAAAAGAGAAAAACAGTGCTTCTAAACATGAAACAGATGTACTTGGAACAGACTCACATCGCGTCCCTATGAATTTGGGTGATGTAAAGGACATAGCTCAAAATATTGAACAGTTAATCATGGAACATGGGATAGTTAAAGAAGGAAAGGAATCTGAACTTAATTATTTACTTCGAACATATGCAATTGCACAACCTGGGTACATATATAGAGCTGCAAAAATTAAGGTTATTCAAGATGCATACAAGAAGTTAACTGACCACCATACGGATTTATTACAGAATTCAACTCCATTACATATAGTGTCAAAATTTTCTCCAGATACTGATTTATTTTCAGACATTTGTACCAAATTTCCTCGGTTATTTGATGGCCTGCAATTGTATGAAATTTACTGGCCAGCCCTTGACAAGGAATTTGAAAACACCAAATGCAGAATAGGAAAGCATACACCATTGACATTTGAGAAAGCTGCTAATATTTTTGCTCAAGTCCAATCTATATATGTCAAACATTATATAGATTACACGGCGTGGGTAGACGTTTTCAGAAAATACTGTCTTTCTAATGCACTTTATGTCGAAACAAGAGATTTTGTATCATACGATCAATTCATTGCTTATATTTTTGAACATACAAGTGATTTCCTCGCACAAGAAGAAAAGATCCTCCAAGAAGTAAGGAAGTATCCGCAAAACTTCATTTGTGGTACTTCGACCAAACAATTCTATGTGGGATGGTTGAAAAAAGTAGAGATATACAAATATAACAGAAAAGTTGCAGCTATTATCCGAACCCATATGAGTGAAAGAATAGTCGAACCTCTGAAGAAGGAAATCGATGATTCACGTTCTTATAACCAACTGGTTGCGATTTCACAGAAAATCACACATGCCAGTTTCAAACCACAATATCAATTGAAATTTGATGCATATATAGAATAGCTGCATCTGTAACTTCATAATTCCGATATATTGCACATTACCCATCTATAGGAAAAGACAAACGCTATTTCTATGTAAAATCCCATTATGTAGCAGGCAAACTCCCGTACACCACCCGACTGCGCCATACTATTTCCGCTCCAATACGAAGGCCGAAAGCCATAGCTGGAGGCTGGAGATATCGATGCGTATAATAAGGACAAAGTTTATCCACTTGCTATAGTCTGTTCTGTTACCTCCTCACAACACACAACAAGGAATCAATACACAATAATAATATCTTGGACTAAATATCCGAGATTCCCTCGTTGGCTGCAACAAATTTAAACACACAATTGGTTTTTCCCCATAAAATATCGGAAGACAACACACAGAATCTCCGCTTTATTTATTAGACTACGAACCGCAATCGATTTTTCTTATTTAATAGTGTTTTAGCATGTCATTTTTTAAATCAACCTTTTCTTTGAGTACCAATGGAGGTTCGACCAATGCATCGAGCTCTACAGTGAATAACTTGAAATCACCTAATGGAAATCTACCCGCACCATCAACTAAGAAGAAGTCGCTGACTTACATTTTAAACACATCAAATGAAAATAACATGAAAGGTCACCATTCAATTGGTGTAAACTCATTACTATACAACAAGTCTGACAACTCTCTTATTTCTGGTGGTCGAGATGGTCAGATATCTATCTGGAAATTCGATTCTAATAATGAAAATAATAATACCGACGATAATGACATTTACGATAATTTCAAATCAAATACAGAAATAAGAAACCATATATTTCAAAACTTAGACAATGACAACGAATTGGCTAATTTAGAAGCTAGCATTGGTAATGGAATTTCCTCGAAGCCTATTCCTAAATCCACTTCATCACCATATTACTACAATCATTCATTTTTACATCATTTTGGCTGGATCAATGATATGTGCTTACTGAATGATAACGAAACCATTGTTTCATGTTCGAATGATTTATCAATTAAACTTTGGAATTACAATACCGGATCAAAATCGACATTAGGTTACCATGATGATTATATTAAGAAAATCGGATATACAAAACCTTTCACCAACCAATTAGTATCTGCAGGTTTAGATAAAGTTGTTAAAGTATGGGATATCACTAAAGGAGAAACCGTTTCATCATATAAGTTTAAAGATTTCAACAACTCGATATACTCTTTGGATGTGAATAACAATTTGATTATTTGTTCTGGTCCTTCCAATATTGTCAATTTATTCGATCGTAGAGATATGTTGAAACCAGTTAAGACGTTTTTAGGTCATACAGACAATGTTAGATCTTTAATACTGAAGGACAATTCCTTCTTATCTGGTTCTTCAGACTCTTCGATTAAATTGTGGGATTTAAGAACAACTAGAATACTGAGGAATTTTGAAATGCATAATTCTCCAGTTTGGTCATTATATTCACCTGATTATTCCGATGATTTTTCAATTTTCTATTCTGCTGATAAGTCTGGATTATTATTGAAGACAGATTTAAGAGCGTCCGATCTAAGCTCTTCGAATGTCGGTGGATATTTCAATTATAAAGTTAATGAATCATTGGGAATATCCACCGTTGTTGCTAATGTGAATTATTCCAACACAGCTACCACTGAGAATTCAAGCGTGAGTGATTTGGGTAGCACTCTAACAGGTATCAATGATATAATCGAGACTGATGATTTAGGTACGATTTGGACTGCAACATCTTCAACTATTCATAACTCTAATACTAATTTTATTTCCAGTTGGTCAATTCCAGAAACTAGTAAGTTGGTTATCCATCAAGGCCTTATATTCAACAAGAAATTGGCAAGTTTGTATAACAATGGCGGTCCAGATTCTGCAATGACACCATCAAGTACGAATACAGCTACATTTTCACCATTCCAAATTAAAAGAAACTCAACAGAACAAACTGAAAACATGAGATCGAACGATAGTATCAATGATGATTTAGTGAGTCAATTGAGTAGTGATGATTTGGAACATATCGACAATGCAATCTTCTCCAACACCAATGGATTGGATAAGTTGTTGGTTGAGAATGGTGAGACATCTTTGGATAATGGCAATTTAGAAGATAGCACTCCGCTTAGTGCAAATGAAATTGAAGCTAATGGTATCGATGGAGATAGTGATTATGAATACGCAACATGTTTCATGGAGTTAATGGGTACTCTCAACACCCAATTCTTATTCACATCTGATTATTTTAACAATTTAGAACATGAAGTAGAATCACTAGATCCCTTCAAAACTCAAAATGATTCAACTGATGATCCATTTTTAAGTTCTCAAAATGCCACAAAGGTATCTAGAAAGATGGAAATCAACTATCAATATATCAACGACGAAGACGTTCTGTTACTACCATATAATATCAGACCTATATCTAAGATTTCTGGTACCAGCGGACTCATCAAGTGTAAGATTCTTAATAACAGAAGATACGTTGCAGCAATGGATCAAGGTGGATGCGTTTACATCTTCGATATCTTGAAATGTAAATTAATCCAACATGTTGACAGCCATTTATCTATCAATAGCATTGAAACTTTGGATAATAGATTCCATTCCCCAACCAGTGATATCAAATCCGATAACGAAGATCTCAATTTAGCGGATAGATTTGAAGCTGTTTGTGAGAAGTTCCAAACCCAAGAGACATTACCTACCTGGTGTTCAGTCCAAGTCAAATCTGGACAATTATTCATAACATTAAAGGAGAACAATTTTATTGCATGTGAGATTTACACTGATGATTTCTTTGAATATTATCAAGAATTAAAAGATCAAAGTTCTAGTATTAAGAATTTACGTGTTGATTTAGGTAAGATTGTTGTTAAATCAGTCTTTGGAAATATACTTGACTCGATCTTATTAAAATATGTTAAAGATCTATCACTTTATAAACAACAAGTCACATCCGAAGCAATGTCGAAGGAAAAGAATAGTTCGATTACTACAGTTCACGGTTCTTCAGCAATCCCAGCTTCACCAGTTCCAATTCCTAAACCCACTATTCATCAAAGACCATCATCTGCTTCTACCCCAAGTCCTACTGCAGATAAGAGCAAGCGTGGAATATTTGGACGTTTAAAGACGAAAGACTCTAAGAGAGAAGGAACGCCGCCATCGTCTGCTCCATCATCTGGTGGCGCCAGAAATGGTTCTCTGAATGCCCCAGTAGGTAAGAGTAAAGTTGATTTAATCATTGAAAAGATCAGCCATATTGATGAAACGTCGAAATTATTAAAATTCATTGAATTAAATCCAGAAGTTATCGGATTGGTGAAATCATATGAAGAAGGTGTTGATGATCGTAATGATGACGAGATTCCTATCTTCAATTATAAGTTGGATGAAAGCACCGAAAAGGATATGTCTACATTAGTCGTGATCAACGAAGAAACTCCACAATTAGAAACCAGACCTGCATTCACGATTTATCTGAATGAATTAGTCAATGGAATTGAAAATCTAGAAATTGATAAATTAATCGATAATATCCCAATTTGGATCGCCAAAGGGTTGATCCTTAACATGTATCCAATTCCTTCCAGTATGAGCATGAAGATTGGATTTACATTATGTCCAGTCGAAGGTTCAGGATTGAAGACACTGAATGATGAAGTTGCAATGAAATTAAATGCAGTTGGTACGCTGAGAGTCTCAAGAATAATTGATTTTATACGTGGTAAATTACCCGAAAGTCAAAACAATTTACCACTCGACTTGATTTGTAAGGATACTGTTTTGGGACAGAAATACACTATTGGTACCATCAAGGCTCGTATTTGGAAGCAAGGGGGTGATATTGAAATGTTTTATCAAGTTAGAAAGTAAGTAAATTTTGTATAGCGCATTACGTAATAAAATATGTTGAAAATGAGAAAATGCGGAAAAAAACCTCTGCACGCAAAAAATTTTCTTTGCTTTTTCAGGCTTGAGGAGAGCACTGCGATTGAACATGTTTTCAAGGAGAATGTTGATGATGATGTGGTTGTTAACTGATATAGGGGTCATTCTGTTCCCACGGTCGCCGAACACGCATACACACATACACAGACACGCAGCATGGAGGATGTTGACAGAACCACTTCCCGTCTATGGAGGGCCTACAGAACCGTTAAGGAAATGGTTGCTGATAGAGGATATTTTATTTCACAAGAAGAATTAGAAATGACCTTAGAACAATTCAGAGAGAAGATCTGTGATTCTATGGGTATTCCACAAAGAAAGTTGATGTCATTTCAAGCCAACCCACGTCAAGAATCCCTTGAAAAATACGGTGATTTAGGACCATTATGGGTTGAATTCTGTGATGAACCATCTGTTGGTATTCAAACCATGAAGAATTTTTGTGCTCACATAACAGATAAGAACTTCTCCACCGGGTTATTCATCTACCAAAAGAACTTAACACCAAGTGCAACCAAGGCTATTGCAGCAGCTGAACCTGCTGTTATTGAAATTTTCCAAGAATCCGATATTATTGTCAACATTACACATCACGAATTAGTTCCAAAGCATATCAGATTAAGTGGTGAAGAAAAGAAGGATTTGTTGACCAGATACAGATTAAAGGAATCCCAATTACCAAGAATTCAAAGCGAAGATCCAGTTGCACGTTATTTAGGATTAAAAAGAGGTCAAGTTGTTAAGATCATTAGAAGATCTGAAACTTCTGGTAGATACGCTTCTTACAGAATCTGTCTCTAGATAATCCACATCAAACACCCCCCCCCCCTCCTCTATGGCCTATTGCAAGATATAGTCTATGTACATGTATAATTTTAATTAAAATAAAAGTATAAACTACAGTATCAATTTTTACGTAACTATAGTGCCCGGCCGCTGACGTAAGCGGCAGCATGAAAAATTTCCTGATTGGTTTAATTACCCGAAATGGGAAAAAAGGACAGTATCCTTACCGTCTGTCCAGACACAGGTGTTTGGGACTGTCAATTGTTCGTTTGGATGGACGCTGACACCATCTTTGCCGAGGTACACGGGTCCAATAGTAACGATGAGGGAATCCACGATCGGTTTACGCGTGGCCGAGTTTGTAGTGTTGAGCAATTCGTTGATAATGGCTGCACCACCTTCAATCATGATACTGTTTATAGTCAATTTACTCTTTAGGGTTGTCAGTATGTCGTTCCAATCGAACTTGTTGTTACTGTCTGTTCGGAGGCGAATGACCGTGATCTCTTCGCCGTCGAGGTACGCATCCGGGACAACGGCATTCTCACTAACTACGAAGACAGGCCTGGCATTGATTTTCAGAGTAGTGTAGTTAGAGACCAATTGTTTCGAATGCGTGCAGTTAGCGAACCTGAACGAGGGATCGACGATGACTGGGGTTATGAAATGGAGGGAGCCGTCTGCACTTGTGTGTTTGCAGGAGAGACTGGGATTGTCCACTAGCAGGGTATTGATGCCGACGAGGATGGCCTCGTTGTTGTACCTGATGTAGTGAGTCATGGCTTTCGTGGTAGACCCCGATATGAGGGTCCTCTTGCCCGGAGCAGCGGCGATTTTGGCGTCTATGGACTGGGCATAGGTGAGAGTGACGTGTGGGTAGATGGAAGTGGAAGTGGAAGTGGGAGAGGGTCCCTGTGTGGCTGCGGTGGCGGAGTAGGCGTCCACGAGCAATCGGAGTGCATCGGGGAGAGCCTCTAGAGACATGTCGGGTGGCTGCAGAGTGTGTGGGAAGAAGAAAGAAGGCAGTCAAAGAGAGAATCTGGTGTAATTGGTCACAATATCAGCGGGACCGAAATGGCGACTTGTGGAAATGGGTCCGGGGCCCGGAAGCATGCATCCGGCGGCAGGGAGCAGCCGCCCGCGTCGATCGACGCCGCGGAGATAGCGGTGCTGGAGCCAAAATTTTTCACTCTCCAGGCGTCGTCGCCCTCTCCCTGGCCCGTTTTGCCCGTCTTCTTGACACTTCTCCTCTCCGATATCTTCTTGGTCACTGACCCCCCAGGCAGTGCCACCACTGACAACCAGCCTTATCTGACTAAGATACCTCCCTGCTATATAACCCCCGGTGTCCCCCGATTTTTCACTCCTGCCTGCCCAGACTATACTGCCCCCGTATCTCCTGTTCTCTTCCATCATGCCTCTCCATCCTTTCTCCATCTCAACAACGGCTGCAATGATCAGAAACGTCCCTCATATCTCCACCCAGACCTCGAAGATCTCATTACAATCCTGTCTCACTTTCAACAGTGTCTTCCAACAGCCAAATGAGCAAGTTTCAACCTCTACATCCACTACTCCACAACTAGCAGCAAAGCCATCAACCTCCAACCAATCCAATTCCTCTGCTTCTGCTTCTCCTTCTTCATCATCTCACTCTTCTGGCCCAAGAAGAAAGAGTAACGGCGGTAACTCTCCAAGATCCAACTCTAACAATAACAACGGTGCAAACCACCAACAAAGAAGAAACTTCCACACTTCTCAACAAAACCGTTATTCAAACTCAAACGCTTCTCCATCAAAATCTGCTAACTCCTCTCCAGCTTCTGCAGCTTTACCAGACTTCCAAAAATTAACAAAGAATGTCCCAAAGCAAAACTTGCCATACTTCAAGCAATTAATGGCCTTTGACGAATGTTTAGCTCACAACTCCTTCTTTGACCCAAAGACTGGTGACGTTCCAGGTGGTACCGCCCAATTCTGGGATTCTGTTGAAAAAATCATGCCTTTATACGACGATTTATTAATTACTGGTGAATTAAATCAAAGAAGAATCGACGAATTGATTTCTTTATTAAGAAACGGTTTGAGAATGCACAGATTCGAATTATCAAAGTTGAAGAAAAACATCGACAGAGACTTGAACTCTCCATTACAACAAATCCAAGCTTACTTGAAGACATCCATCATTAAGATCAGTAATGATATCGTCAATGATGAATCTTCCAACTCTCTCTCCCCAACTACCTCCAATCCTTTATTTTCTTTAAACAATACCAACACCACCTCCACTAATACCACTAGCGCAAACATCAACAACATTAGAATTAGTTCAAGAGGCTTGACTAATTTATTCAAAGCTTTCACTGATATGGGTTTAATCGACGAAGCTGCAATCATCTGGAACAAGGGTAAAAAAGATCCAAAACTATATGATTTATTCACTTCCGAATCCGTCCTTGGTTCAATCTTAACTTTATTAGTTGAAAACAAGGAATTCAATTTCCAAGAAATCTGGTCCATCTATGAAACCATCAAGAACTCAAAGACTGAAAACGACATTATTCATAGTGAATTACAAGTCGCTATGATTAGAGCTTGCCTCTTAAAGAACAAGACCGAAAAAGCTTTAGAAATCTTCAAGGAAATCACCTCTGATGTTTTGAAATTCTATTCAAAGAAGAACTCTTCTCCACCAGTTGCTGTTAAGAACTATATGACTATGGCTCATTTATCATTCATTGGTTACTGTCAAGATTTCGAAACTGCTAATATCTTCTTCAACGATTCTTTCGAAAACCAAATGCCATACTTGACTCCAATTCAAATCAACTATGTTAAGAAGTTCATGAACAATACCTGGAAAAACACCAAGGATTTCGACAAGGTTAGTCAAATCTGGGTTTCCACTTGGAAATATTTCGAAAACAACAACAAATCTACTACCGCTATCTCTTCATCTCTTAACGACGCTTACCTTGACATCTTTTTCGAAAAGTTTGATAGTTTCAACAACGACGCCGCTCTAGAATTAAAGAAACTTCTCAAGAACTATTCTGAAATTAAGACAATGGATGAACCTTTCTTCAACTGTTTAATCACCAAGTCCAAGAAATGGGAAAACGTCAACGTCTTCCAATCCATCGTTAAAGTTGCTGACTTATACAATTTCCCAAAGACTAACGTTTATCACAGATGTGTCCTAAAGGCAAGTGGTAGTGTCGAATTACCAATCGATGAAACATTCACCTTGTTCAAGAGATTAATCAATTCCAACATCCAATTAGGTTCCAACCATTTGACCAACGCCGATTGGTTTGCATTCAGAGATGCAACCATCCACTCCAAGTTCTTAAATGGTGAAAAGATTGATCTTTACTTCAAGTTATTCAAGGTCTGCTGTAAATACTTCCTCAACTTACAAAACTTCAAGCTTTACATGAACTTAGATGTCGGTTTAGACCAACGTTACAGAAAGGTCTTTGACGAATTCCAAAGAATCAATGTTCAAGATGTCAATTTAAACGAATTACAATGGTTTAACAAATGCAATGCGATTGTTAAATATTGGAATAACCGTGGTGTCGATATCTAAATCGGCCTTCGCCACGCTTTTTATATGGGTTAAGTGGATCGCTCTCTCCACTTCTGGTTATACTTACTACACTATCACAACTTACAGTTATTATTAAAAAATTTAAAAAATATACAACAACTTCATGTTTTATGTTATTATTGGGTTTCTCACAATTTTGGTTTTCAGTCTTTTTTATTCGATTAGTTTATTACACTCATAATGCACCTCTCTATAGTCTCTATAGCTTATTTATTACTATTATTCACTTATATAACAACTACTCAACACTTAATTAATTAATCAAACAAACAAATCAAATAAGTCGAATCATACCGTGATGATAATTCACCCAATAGTCGATCGACGCACTCGCCACCTGTTTGCGCCACCCACACTAAAAAACCAGAAAATTTTATTGGCGGCGACTTTTTGCAATTTCCGATTTCCGGATTTTTTCTTTTCTCATTTTTGTCGATTTTTCACGGGAAGAGGGAAAATTGACCAATTTTTGCTTTTTCTGTGTTTTTTGCTCTTTTTCTCTTTTTATTTAATTTTGAATTTCTTATTTTCCCATTTTCCCCATTTTTAGATTTGATCAGGTGTATACACATCATTGTCACCAACACCGGCAAACACAGAAGGTTAATCGATCAGCATGACCAGTAACCCAGATACGATGGACCCATCCTTGTCGATGTTATCAGCAATGGTTGAACAAAGTCGAAATGAAGAAAATGACGACGAAAATGTTATTGATGTTGAAGTCGATAATGATAATGATACAACAACTGAATCTAACCATAAAGATTCAACTTCAAGTAATGATCTGAAAAATATCGATTCTTCATTACAACAACCAAACATTCATATAATTGGTACAACTATACCACGTGATAATTCATCACCAATAATTTCTACAACTCCAATTAGTGAATCATCAAATGTTGTTTTACCACCATCTGCCAGTGCCACACTAACTGAGATACCATCCTCATCTCCTGACACCATCACTATCGTTGTCGAGAAGAAGAAAAGGGGTAGACCAAGCAAAAACTCAGAATCCAATATCATATCGACAACAACAATTACAGTTCCTGTTCCTTTAGATAATGGTGCAAAACGTGGTAGAGGTAGACCAAGAAAATACCCAATCGAATTAAGACCTTCCAGACCAAAGTTGCCTCCATTATACGACGATAACGGTAACGTTATTAAACGTAAAAGGGGTAGACCGAGAAAGAATCCCGACGAAGATTTATCCAATGAACCAAAAATTAAACGTCCGAGAGGAAGACCTAGAAAGAATCCATTATTATTGAATGAATTAGTGAGACAAGTTCAGAATGCTAATGCTGCAGCTCAAGCCGCTGCCGCTGCCGCCGTTGCTGCCAGTAACTCTAATGTCAATAGTGGATCCGAGTTATCAAAGGCTGCACTGGAAGCTATTAAAAATGCTGCCGAATCACAAACAGACTCTAAATCCAACGGCTTACATAGTAGTTTATCCTCATCTACAAATAACAAGTTACCAAGTCTGAGTAATCTACCAAACTTGCCAAACATATCCGATCTTCCAGATTTACCAAGAATGTCAATTCCAAACATCAATAACAACGATCTGAATGGATTAAACATCACCGGTCTGAACGGAATGGGCATCAATATGAACGGCATCTCCAGCATGAACATGAACAGCATGAACAGCATGAACAGCATGAACATCAACTCCATGTCCGGCATGTCCATGAACCTGAACGATATCGGCAGCATGTCCGGCATGAACCCATACGGAGGGAACATGCACAATTCATGAAGCGAGCGAGTGTCACACAATTTACACAAATCTCTCATTTAACCAATCCTCTTCTTCCTTTATCTACTGTAGCTAGCTGTTTTATTATTACTTTTTGTATTTCTGTCTAAGTATTCATTTTCCATCCCTTTATAAATCGTTCATCATCGATATCCAATTGCTAAATAACCAACCATGGGTATATGCGGGTCCAAAGAATCAACACCAGCTCCAAGACAAACAGGAGTTAAGACCGCCACAACAACAACAACAACACACACCAGCAGAACCAAGCCTACGAGCCAAGCTACAGCAAAACAGACACAGCCTGCACCACAATCGTCATCCGGGATCAAGACGGAGACTCGTCGACTAGGAACGAAGGCTGATGATGCACCAAAACCGACAGTGGTACCTGCAACGACTACCCCACCACAGGTGACTAGTGAACCGGTAATTAAACCACAAACTGCACAACCATCCGGTAATGGTAATAAAGCAAGGGAGATGGCTGCACGTGCCGCTGAAAAGAGACTGAATGAGCAAAAGAAGAAGGGACAACAGGGTGAATTGGGTAAGAAATTAGACTTAGAGAAAAAGAAGAATCATAAAGATTACGCCATGGAAGAATACGAATCTAAGAATACAAAATGATGAGCTACGACTGCGTCTGTAGATTTTTTAGATGGATAATTATATGTACTTGTGTTACGATGTGTTATTAAGTTATGCGTTTAATGATGCGTTTAATGATGCGATTAATGATAAGGTAAATCGATAATGTGTAAGTAATTGCAGAGTTCTAAATTATAAATCGGAAATAATGACAACGATAAATTTATAAAGTATTCGGATAAGATGTGTATAAGGTGTCCAGTAGAATTGAAGTAGGTAATAAGGCCCAATATGATGTTTAATTTAAATCGAATGTTGATTGTCCAACGTTTGCTTGTTTGCCAAGTTCCAGATCAATATCTTGTGGTAAGTCAACTTTAGCTGGTCCATATTCTAAGGTTATAAGTTTCAAAGTTAAGAAAACGATAATCACAAAAGCAGAGCTCTGAACTATGATTTGTGTAAGCATAGGTTCAAAATCGTCAAAGTAATTTCCTTGAACGTATAGTGAACCAGAGTAAATGACAATGAGAAGAACTGTTGCCTTGGAATAGTTAAAAAAACGTTCCTTTTTTGTTGTTGGAAAGTTCAAATTATTCATAAGAAGTTGAAACATGGATCTGTAGAAGTAGTATACAGAGGCCATAACTATAATTTCCATCGTTTGGAAGATAATGAATCTTCCCCACTGCTTAAAGAATTCAACGCTTACTAATGAGTACATTGTTGTGTAATGATCTGGATAGGTAAATAGAAACTTCAAGAAAGAGCTAATGGAAAATACTATAGAAGAATACAAGAAGAAGAAACTGCAACCAACAATCAGCAAGCTAGACAATGAAATTGAAACATCGAGCCCAGTTCCTGAGTTCCCAGTTCCCCAGTAACAAAAAAACCTCGCAATTTTACAATGTCGTCACATCCGGCGTTAGCGTTCCCAATTGGGACGTCTTATAATTGTAACGACTCTGAGAATACGAAATGATGAACTACGACTGTGTCTGTATATCTTTCAGATAGGTGATATTCATGTGTTATGTAGGTGTGTTACGATACGTTATTTAATGCTGCGATTGATCATAAAAGTAAATCGGTAATGTGCTAGTCGATAATGTGTAAATCTCAAGTTTTAAGGTATAAATCGGAAATAGTGACTGCTGTAAATTTATAAAGTATTCAAATTAGATGTGTATAATGCGTCCGGTAGAATTGAAGTAGGTGATGTTGTTTTATAAGTTGCAGTTTAGTTTGCATCAACGGTTGGTTTTGTAAATTCTGTTCGTTCACCATTTTCTAAATCAACACTGTCCTTTGGTAACTCAACTTTGACCGGACCATATTCTAAGTTCATAAGTTTCAAAGCCAAAAAGGCTATAACCATATAAGCAGAGTTCTGAACCAAGAGTTGTACAATCCTGGCTTCAAAATGGTCAAAGTAAGTTGCTTGAGCGTACACTGAAGCAGAGTAAGCGACAATGAAAAGAACTGTTGCCTTGAAGAAATTAAAAGAACGCTCCTTTTTTGTTGTTGGGAAGTTTATGTTAGTCATAACAAGTTCAAACATGGATCTGTAGAAGTAGTATGCAGAACTCATAACTGCAACCTGGATGGCTTGAAAAGCTAGGGTTCTTGCCCACTGCTTAACAAATTGAACGGTTATTAATGCGTACATTGTCGTGTAGCTCTGTGTGTATCTAGATGATGAGTGACTAATACAAGAAAAATAAACGAAGAATTAACGAAGAATTAACGAAGAATATAAGAAGAGTAGAGGAAGACTAGCCTGGAGTAGACGTGGAGTAGACCTAGAATAGACGAAGAAGGGCAAACAACAACGAAACAATAAAAGTGGGACGCTCAGTGCCCAGTTCCTGCAGTTCCCGGCAACAAAAACGTCTCGCAAATTTGCAATGTCGTCACGACCGGCGTTAATCTTCCTAATTCTTCCTAATTTGGGACACTCATTGCGACGTTTCTGTGGAGATACTGTCATATTGGCCGTTGCTGCTCTAGTTCCATTCCATGTATGGTAAATATCTAAATCGCAGTATAAATGTCTTGTTGGTGTACCTCTCAACTTTTCGATGCCCCGTGTTGTAACTTTAATTAACAATTGTCTCGTTTCAGCTGGCGTTATTTTTGAATGGTAACACAGGTTACAAGAGCACGGAAACACAGGCATTCTACCTTTTTTGCATGTCTATTCATCGCAGTTCGAATAATGTAGTTTAGGAACCAAACAAATCATTTCTAGCTGATGTGAAAATATGAATACCGTCTTCAACTTTCTGTTTTTCCAATTTCCTGAAATGAGTAAAATAACAAGTTGCATTCGGTTTGTAATAACTAGGCTTCAAAAGTACTCTTCTCTTTCTTTAATGTATGTCCATATTCAAGAATCTATTCAAAACAATCTGAATCTGTTTGCCATGTCTTTGACCTAACGTTTGTAAGCGCAGTCCCTCTTTTTTAAACATATCATCAATTTCAATGTTGACTGGTATTAATCTTGAGTTAAGCAATGCCTTTTATTTGTAGATATATCATTCGTAGAGACTTAATTTGTAGAAACAAAAACACATTTCCTTTAGACTGGTAACAGTCCTTGATACAACCTTTCTCCTTCTGTCATGATCACTGATATTGTTTAAGTTAGGATCTAACACAAACAAGTTATACAGAAATCTTCATCAATCCCGCTTTCAGTTCCATGTATGACTCTAAAATCCTTGTATAACAGTCCTGAATACCAGTTAGCCAATATATCTCTGACAGTTTCTTACTTTCCTTGGTTGTATTGCAAGCCCACCAGTGTTGGGTAGGCATTGTCCATATACGCGTGGTTTGTTAGCTTTTTGGTTTTGATTTATCAAATGACCTGTGACTTACTTTGGATAATCATGTGATGGTCATCTTCATATTTTTTGTTATAGTGATAGCCAGGCTCTTCATCTAGATTATACTTCAGTTGGTGGGGATGCCCAAATACCCAACATTGGGAATAGAAAACAACTCAGAATATTAAAATTGACTTGAACAAGTGCTGCATTCTGAGATTTCATGCACTCCTATCCACAGTTATGATGCTAATTAAAGACTGAATGTTAATTAAGAAGAACATGTGTTAATTACCGATGTTCGGGATAAGAAAAAGCAATACAGAGCAGTAAATCAGGGTAGGTAGTGATCATCCAAACAGAAATAAATCGGATTTACTAAGATAATTAAACCCAGTTTAACAGAATATAGCCACACGAATATGGAGAAATTACAGAATTAATGCTATGATATACGACTTCAATGAGGTATGAGTCTTCATCGTTTACAATGGTGTACCTTTAATTATTGCACGGATTAATATATAGCAGTAACACGTATACGTGTGTAAATTGAATCTGAGTTGTATTTGTAATTATCCATCGTTATCTAGACCAGAGATCCACCCCCATGTCGAGCAAGATCAATCAGTCATCGCTCCCAAAGCGAGAGGGCGGGTGGTGGATCTATTGCACATCGAAGAACGATCAATGCCCGCCAGCAGCCAGCAGACCCATCATTGCACATTGCACGACGATGGATTCATGTAAATCGACAATGCCGCCATTAGAGTGGGAGCAGGCAGGAACAATGGCCGTCCCCCGTCCCCCGCGTCGACGCCTTGACAGCGAGCCAGACAGCGTTCCACGGCAAGTCCGTCTGACAAATGGGGGGCCGTCATTGGCCGGGGCGGGCCCTCTGGCTGGCCTGGGGCCTTGTGGAGACGTCCCCTGTGTGTGGGGATCTCGTCACAACACCCCCCCCCCCCACTACACCTCTATGTCACCGGGGCCAGGAGAGGGCCCTTCTCCGTGGTCGGAGTGGGAGCAGGCCGGCAATTTGCAGCGTGTGTGACTGATCTGGCCTTCTCCGACGGGACGGGACCGCTGTGGCTCGCGTCGCCTGCCGCTTTGGGCGACCTTTGCTGTCTTTTTTTCCTCTGGCTCTAAAATTTTCATTGTCGTTTCTGTGTGGGTGTTAAGGGTCTTGGGTATTGGGTTTATTTCGAGTCTGCAAGCTGGAACACCCGTGGTGGTCGGTTCTTCATCTCCTGCTGCAACCTTTCTTTCCCCAGCAGGCCCTGTATATAAATAGAGAGTTCCATTCCTGATATTTTCCTCGATCAAACCCGTCCCACACCCCGGTTATTTACAGCCTTACACTTTCGTTTATCTTAGATTATTTTCACCACCACCAACAACATAACACAACTTACAATCAACTAAAACCTTTTCACTATGGAGAAATTCGAAGAAACTGAATTAGATTCCATCTCTATACATAACAGAGTATCTCCAACCAACGAGATGCCATTACAGGCAACAACCTCTAACAACTCAGACAAGTTTGCGAATGAAAATTCCGGATTTATCAACGAACCAACCCAGGAAACTCCATTACGTTTGGATTCTGACGGTTCCAGTTACGACGCGTTTGCTCACGAAGACGAGGATGTTTTCCCCGACGGAGGCTTACAAGCATGGATCGTCGTCATCGGCAGTTGTTTCGGTTTAATGACGGTTTTCGGTATCATGGACACCATGTCTTCTATCCAACTTTACATTATCAAACATCAATTGGCCGACGTCAAAATCAGTTCTGTCTCTTGGGTCTTTTCTCTTTACATGTTCACCAACTTGTCGTTAGGTGTCATTGCCGGTCCAATTTTTGATATCTACGGTATCAGAACGATCTTATTAGTCGGTATGGTTCTTAACTGTGGTGGTTTATATGCACTTGCATTTAGTACTGAGTTATGGCACTTCGTTTTGAGTTTCGGTATTTGTACCGGTATCGGTTCTGGCTTGATGTTGACCCCATTAGTCGGTGTCGTCTCGCATTGGTTCTTGAAGAAGAGAGGATGGGCTAATGGTATCTCTGAATGTGGTTCCGTTTCCGGTGTCTTCTTCCCAATCATGTTGAGATCTTTATACCCAACTCTCGGTTACACCAAGACAATGGTCATCCTTGCCAGTCTCTGTGTCTTCTTGTGTATCTTGACGATCTTGATGGTCAAGGACAGATCGGATATCTTGAACGCAGACAGTTTACACAGAACCAAGAAGGAAAGATTAATCGATGCTTATAAACACATGGTCAACTTCCAGAACTTCAAAGAAAAGGGATACACCTTCTTAGTCCTTTCTATGTTTTTCAACGAATTCTCTATCATTTTAGTCGTCACATACGTGTCCAGTTATGCGACCGTCAGAGGTTTGTCTGAATCCACTGCTTATTTAGTCGTTACAGTTATGAACGCCTTTGGTATCCTCGGTAAGATCATTCCTGCTTTAATGAGTGACTACATGGGCAGATTCAACGTGATGATCCTCATTGCCATTACCATGGTGATTTCTCTATTTGCCATTTGGTTACCATACTACAACATTGTCGGATTCTACATGTTTGCAGGATTTTACGGATTTGCGTTTGGTGCAGCGTATGCATTAACTCCAGTTTTGATTTCACAAATCTCACATACTAAGGAATTTGGATCCAGATACGCTACTGCTTATTTCATCGTTGCATTTGGTAATCTGATCTCCATGCCTATTGGATCCCAATTCATCAACCAAGAAACAGTTAGAAACTACAACCACATGATTATTTTCGCCGGTGCAACAATGGCCGTTGCCACTGTGTTTTTCGTTACCAGCAGAGTGTGCATTGCTGGATGGAAATTGAAGACTTACGTCTGAGCATTTCCTATATCTTTTTACTACAAATATTACCTATTCTTTATAGCCCTTACCGCTAGATAATTTAATGAAATGCTTTAATGTTAATATTTCGGAATCCGGGCTGTGCAGTCGCACTAGCTCCATCTTTTGTAAGCGAATTTCACTCGCTCACTGTAACTCCACAGTGTTATCTACGATCTCAAGACTGCACCGCTTGTTTCTTATCCGGGTAGCCCCGGAGGTGCAGTTTGCGGTACTACAGGACATACCCGGGGCGGATACACGTTTGATAGAGGGTTGCGGTTATAGAACACACGATGATGAGAAGATACGCGGTCAAATACGCGATTAGTAATGCCTCTGGAAGGCACATGCATACGACAGCGTACACGTTTGCAAAGTCGTCAGACACCAAGGCGGATCAGGAGCTGATCACACGGGCGAAGCTCGCCTCCGAGAGACCGGACAATTCAGCGATTGAGGCGTATGAGTACTTCAGCAAGCTCTCGACCAACCCGAACCCGATCTTGTCGAAAGAGTACAAACAACTACCTGACGACTCACAGTTTATCGACAAACACTATGATGATTTAGTCAAGTATCGTGATTTGATCTGTGGCGTTGGTGGCCAGTTTGGACAGATTGCTAATGCGAGTGAGTTGTTTCTCAAGTTGAGTGAAGTGCATCCGAAACGAGTATCTCTGGGAGGTTCCGATGTGAAATTGAAGGGGAGGAATCTCGAGATGAGAGACGAATTTTTGAAATTGCAGGTTGAGAGGTTTGATCAGTTAGTTGTCGATTTGATGAACACATTGAAACTCAACGGTGGGCATTTATTCGTGCTCGATTTACTCATTTATAACAAACAGGTGTTTGATCATATCGAACACACACACCATCATGTGTAAGCAACGTTTATAGAAGAACTCCGTGGATTGTCGGAAACCGTTTCATGCTCTCTATTTCACGCTGTGATTGACCTGGATAGATCAATTGTATCTAAATAGGGCGCATTTCCGGGTTGTTGGGGTGGTGGATTATTTCTTGATTATGTGTCCATGGAGCAACCATGTCGACAAATATGCTGGCTAGACCTGAAGTTAAGAAAGAGAGTGCGGTTCCTGTTAAGAACACACCTGCGGTTCATGTTAAGAACACATCTGTGAGATCACCAACTGGTGGATCTGTTAACCAATCAACATCTGCCAAGACCGAGAATGGCCAGAAGGTTTACGATATGTTGCGGAAGATTGAGCTGAAGAAGTCGAAGATGAAACGTCTTGCTCCTGAGTTGGAAGAGGAGACGGTGTTGATGAAGTCGTTGTCGAGACCGAGCAAGACATGTTACCTGTTGAATTGGTGCTTGAGGTGAATGAATGCGTCAATACGAAGCTGAAGTCGTTTGAATCCAAACTTGAGGCGTACAGCGACCGGTTTGATTCAATGAGTGAAGCGATGAATGCAGTTTTGGATTCTATTTTCAACGATGTTGAATATTTAGGCGGTAATCAGTATGTAAATCTATAGCGATGGATAGCATAAATGCGATTTGAACATAAAATCTACACTATTGGACATAAAAGGCGAGGTCTTTCTGATTGGAAACGCAATGCATGCTCTAGAATGTATATGATTGATAGGGGGTATTTAAAGTGGCGAGTTTCTCATGCATGCTGATAGGACACCATTTTGCCATTTCACTTGGCAGAGATGTTTCACGTTATTCAGAACGATCCGAAGATTCTTTCGTGTTTAGAAGAGACGATCAACAGTGTCATGATTGTGAACAGCCAGGAATATGTTATCGACAAATACATCCTGAGTTTATCAGTTGTGAGGATTCGCAGATCTTGTTGGAGGTTGTTCTGAAGATTACGGATAACTTGGATGCCAAGTTGAATGCGTTGGCGGCGAAGGTTGACACGCTGAGTGCGCAGATCGGGCAGGTGCTCAGCAAGTTGGAGAAGTCGAAGATTGAAGATTGTGAACTGCTGGTGGTTAGATGTATAGCGGTGTAGATGTTATCTATAAAATAATTGCGCCAAACGTAAACGTAAAAGCGTATAAACGGGAACGGAAACGGAAACGGAAACGGGTCCTGGGGCGGCCTGTTATCTCCAGAGGTCCCGGCGAGCGCAATAAGTCCGAGGCGCCGGTCGCCCAATCAGCTCGGGGGAGACGTCCAGGGTCCAGGGAGGTACTTTTCTATTGTCCTCGGAGAGGCAGCGGGGCCCATTGATGGGAGGGATCGATCACCATTTCCACTTCCACTACCGACGACGAGAGCACACATCTGGCAGGCATTGTCCCCATGGCCTATAGCTGCGGGAGAAGACAGGGGCTGGTGGAAGGAGGCGGGTAGTGTATATAGATAGATGTAGACCATGTAGAGAGCACCCAGACGAACAGAACACGACCGCATCAGCATCGCATATCGCATCCCACCGCCGACACAGACACCGACACCCATCTAACATCTAACATCTAACTTCTAACCCATATATATATATATACCCACCACCACCGTACCACCACCACCCCCAGCCAATCGCCGGAGAAAGAGGCTCGAAACGGGAAACGGGAAAACTTCCACATTTAAGCTTAAACAGCCGCGTGGTCCAGGCTCCAGGAACCGGGCCTCCCCCGAAGAGATACCGTTTCTCCCATGCTTTCTCCACATTTCTCCCGTCCTGATTGGGGCTTCCGAGGTACCTCAATGGCCCTCAATGGCCCCCAATGACACTTCCTCTTCGAGACCGCCATACCCTCCCGGCTCGCTCCCAATTCGACTTTATCCTTGACTTCCAAGGATGAGTGCTGCCAGTCGCCAATTTATTCACTCAATTACTACTAGTAGTAGAGTAGACATGGTAGTGGTATAAAAGGACCACCATCCCGCTGTTCTGTGTTCCACTCGGTTTCCTCCAATTGGCTGTACATATACCTGCTCCTACCCTCAAGTTTCCACTCCGTTAGACAAACAACCACTCATTCTCACAATGAACTTCAAGTCCACCGTTTTATTAGCCATCTTAGCTTCCTCCGTCGAAGCCCACTTCAAAATCAACTTCCCAGGTCAAAGAAATCCAAACACTGGTGACTACGAACTCAGCTCTCCATGTGGTGGTAACAATGTGACCGAACAATACGAATGGAATCCTGATGGATCCCCAGTCGGTATCTACTACAACCACGACTTTGGTATCGGTGCTATGTACTACTGTGGTAACGGTAACTGTACTACTATGGACGATTTCGATGAATTAATCTACGAACCAATCGACCAAACCGTCGGTAACTTCTGTGTCCCAGCCCTTCAATTACCAACCAAGTACAACAAGGTCAACAACACTGGTGTTATCCAAATCATCTACGGTACTCAAGACACCGAAGTTGATGAATACGTCTGGATGTACAACTGTATCGATATCATTGTCTCCGAATCCGGTCCAACTTGGGACGGTACCCAATGTTCCAACTCTTCTTCTACCATCATGTACGATGCTCAAGGTGCTGAATTCGAAGAAGCAAACGACGATGAACAAGTCGACGCCATCTCTTCCATCTCCTACTTAGAAAAGATCAGGGCTTCAACCATCTCTGCCAACTCCGCTTCTTCCGCTAAGGCTGCTGCAGCAGGTTCCAGTTACACTGCTTCTGACGATATGTCTGGCATGGACATGGGCTCCACCACCACCACTTCCTCTTCTGCAGCAAGAGGTCACGGTGCCGCTTCCTCTTCTACCGCTGCTACTTCTTCCTCTGCTGCTAGGGGTGGTCACGGCGCCGCTTCTTCCTCTTCCGCCGCTGCTTCCTCTTCTGCTAGGTCTGGCCACGGCTCCGGTTCTTCCTCCTCTGCCGCTGCTGCAGGTGCTTCTTCCTCTGCCGGCGCAGCCACCTCCTCCTCCGCAGCTGGTGCAAACAACGTCGTTGTTTCCTCAGGTATGTTCTTCCTCTCCTTAGTCTCCTTACTCTTCTAAATGTCTTCCTAACAGACACTTGGTTGAATATGATTAAAACTCAGGAAGTGGACGTCATATTCTTGTACTCCTTATATCCGTTTAATTATAATTTGCCTAATACTTTTATCGAACTCATTATCTAACCACATTCTAATCATTATTTATTTCAACAATCGCTATATCGTAGACCTCTTTGCCGAGGAATTAAGAGATCTGGAGCCACCTCGGTCCAAACAACCACCCAATCGTGATGTCCACCTCGAGATCTCCCAGGTACTATACTGGTTCCGAACTATCCTCAACCATAAGCGTACTTAATCGCCAATAATACCGTCCGAATAGGTCCCACAGGCTCTATTTAAGCTAAAATCCCTCTATCTTGTTACAGCCGCGCGTCGATCGACGCGGACGAATTTCTCATTTTTTCTCCATTTTGAAAATTTCAAAGTGTCCACATTTTCAAAGTGTCGAGCGTTGGTGCTGAAATATTTGTTAGTACTTCTATGATGGGTTGGTAAGAGAGTAAGTAAAGCCTGCATTCACTACCACCGACCACCACAGCAACCACACAACCAGCATGTTGGCAAGGATAGGATTACAAAAGAACGTGCAACTCGGTTCAGTTGCTCGTCTATTCAACGTGCGTGCACAATCAACAGCTGCTGCACAAGACATACCAAGTCAAATAAACACAGAATCTGAAGCAAAGATCACCATTCAAGAACCAGAGAAGATCGATGCTGCCAGAAACAGACAGTTTAACGGACAGATGTTCAAGCCACAACTCAAACTATACAACGACCCATTAGTCACCAGATTCATTCCAGAATTAGAAACAAGACGTATTGTTCCATCAATTCCAACCTTCTACAGTAGAAACCCATACCATGAAATGCACATGAACAAATTACAAGACTTGTTGAACAAGAGTGCCACTCTCCCATTCGACAGAAAGAAGGCCACTGCCTCCTGGTTAAGATTCAACCAATATAAAGAAAGAGCAGGTGGTGAATTATTAAAAGAAACTGAATATTTACAATTGACTAACATACTTAAGAGATTAGATGCCATCGACATTGAATTAAGATCCGATGAATTGAACAACGCATTATCCGAATACATGAGAAAGCAAAACGTGAACCAATCCGGCAGAGATTTGAAGACTTTAGACGACAAGGGCCGTGCGATCGCTGTTGGTCGTAGAAAGTCTTCTAGTGCTAAAATTTACGTTGTTGAAGGTAATGG
This sequence comes from Pichia sp. NRRL Y-27261, assembly GCA_030569835.1. Taxonomy (NCBI): domain Eukaryota; kingdom Fungi; phylum Ascomycota; class Pichiomycetes; order Pichiales; family Pichiaceae; genus Pichia; species Pichia sp. NRRL Y-27261. The sequence continues at coordinate 54,478 of JAJMLU010000475.1, forward strand.
TCAAATCTTAGTCAATGGTAAATCCCTCGAAGACGCGTTCCCTAAGGCACAGGACAGAATGAAGCTGCTTTATCCATTGCAAATCGTCGAATGTGCAAGCAAATTCAACATTTTCGGTTTAGCAAGAGGTGGTGGTTCAACAGGTCAAGTTGAAGCATTACAATTAGCATTAGCCAAGTCTTTGTGTATCCACAACCCATTGTTCAAGCAAAGGTTGAGTGCCGCGGGCGTCTTGCACAGAGATCCAAGATCCGTCGAAAGAAAGAAACCAGGTAAGAAGAAGGCTAGAAAGATGCCAACTTGGGTTAAACGTTAAGAGTTTACTCATATTCTTGTATATCTATCTTTCCAAATTTTATATAAATCTATCTATACATGTAAATATTCATCATCAAAACACAATCTCTGTGTACGATAATCCCATATTATTAGAAACACTCTTCCATTGTCTAATACCACCAATTAATAATGATCTTTTGATGTCCAAGTCTTTGACATCTTTAGTCGCCTTGAACTCTCCTTTCACGAAGAGCAGCACTTCGTCACGGAGGGACGGGTCCGGGATCTTTCTGATCTGACGCAGCACGTCTCTGTAAACGTGCAACACTTGGCCGTGCAACACGAAATCTTCAAACGAAACCGACTCTTCAAGCGATCTCTTCTTTCTCTTCTGTTTCTTCTCCTTGAACTCCTCCTCCTGGGTCTTTGCCTGGCCCTTAAACGACTTGACGGTAGCGTTCGTCAACGACGAGCCGTACCGCACCCCTAGCACCCTTCTGACTGCGAGCATCGTGTGTGTGGTGGGGAAACGGCCTCTGAAAGGCACCCCAGATAACTGTCTCCGACGCATGTACCCTCTTCTTCACCTTAATAAGCAAAATGCCCGCCTTCTCGCAATCGACGCGTCGCCGCAGCCCACCCGTGCACCAGCAGCCGGCTCCCAGCAGCCAATAGAATCCGCGCTGCATTTTCCTCACAGTGAGCGTCTCGAGAGAGAGTGGAGAGGAACATCAGGACGAACATGAATTGAACACTGCTGGAATCAGTGCAATCGGTGGTTCGTCTGATCTGGAGTCTCATCCCCTCTCTCCTTCCACCAACACACATCAGTCAATAATACACAATGGGTGCAGCATACAACATTCTCGGTAAGGCCATTCCTCCACACCAACTTGCTCTTGGTACTATCGGTGCAGTTGTCCTTTTAGTTCTCCCAAAGCCATGGGCCACTACTCCAAAGAAGGAAGCTAAGATCGATGCTGCCAACGCTGACGAAGAAAAGTTCATCAAGGAATACTTAGCTAAACACGCTTAAACGGATCTTGTGATTTGACTCTATTTATTACGACAAAACAACCACTTATTTATTTATTCAGTTCAGTTTACCAAACTTTCCAAACAAACAATTCTACACAACAACACAACAACAAAAGCCCAAAAGTATTCATATATGCATACGTTGACGTTTATACAACCCCATTTCCTGTTTATAAATTTGTATCCCAATTTATAGTACAAGTAAGTGAAAATTTAGAAACGAAAATTTTATTCTTAATCGATTTATTTTGTGTCTTGTTATACAATTACATAGGTTTATGTAGCCGATACGTTCATTCCTTGAACAAAGCTTCGTTAGATAATGGATCGTTCTTAACGACTTGATCTCTCTTTCTGTGCTTTCTGTCCAATGCTTGGACTTGTCTCTCTCTTGCTTGTTCTGCAGCCTTGAACTTGACTTGTGCACGCATAACGTTAGGCGAGACGTATTCCTTGTTTTCGTATATCTTTGGGCCACCGAAGGAGCCTTCTAATATGACAATCGGGGTAAGGACGAATCTTGGTCCGATTTCAACTAATGTTAAATCATCTGTGTTAATTTCACTCTTTAATTCTTCATCTTCTTTGATCTCTTCCTTTTCGTTGATCTGGTAGTTTCTCACCCAGACCTTGCCGTCGACGATACTGAAGGTCATGACGTGGTCGATGAATGGCTTACTCTTTCTGGCTTGTGGTGGAACACCGAATTGTTGGATGAACATCTCCTTGGCTAATTTCCAATGTTCTTCAGTTTCAAAAGTCTTATCAAAACTCAAAATCGGTCTGGATCCTCTCAAACAGTTTCCGGTGAAGTTTAATTCGTCTAAGGTGTGTAAGTTCATAACATGGAATTTGATAGTTGGTCCATTAGGTGGTTTAGAAATCCATAAATATAAATCTTCATGTTTACGACATTCGAAATACATGATATTGTTACAATTGTACAATTCCGCAATCTCGTTAAGTTCGTATAATGTCTTCTTGGTGTCCAACTTAGGTTCCTTTCTCGCGTGTGGTAATAACGCTTGTAAATCGGAAATCAAATGTCTATGACGAAATGTTATACCTCTTGAAGAAATAAGTAAAACACGTTGTCTGTTGATTCTCTTCTTTTCAACCTTATCCCCGGACTCGGCGCCCTTGGCGGATGCATTCTTAGGTTGACGTAACGCCTTGTAAATAGCAGACATGGTCGGTGGTCGATGTGATGCTTGCTTGATTTGGAGAAGAATAGGAGTTATCAGTGTCTTAGATACTGAAAAATTATCCAAAAAAATTTTAGGGTGAAAAAATTCCTAAAATTGAGAAAAATGAGAAATTCGGCAAAAACAGGGCGCGGTAAAGATTCATCAACATGAATTGACAGACTCTCTTTATCAACACACTATCTTCTTTCTAAGACATCGGTCTGGCGATCAAGGATGAGCAGTTCGAGCGAAAGCGGCAGTTCAAGCGAGTCAGACGCACCGGCGTTCCAAAAGAAAGTCGTGTTTAAGAAAACAACCAAGAAGAAAACGGATGAGAAGGAGGGGAAATCGACATTTGAAGAAATCGCCGTTTCTAACATCAACAAGAACTTGAAACGACTGGAACAAGAACAGATGATGGAAAGCATGCAGTCGAACCTAGTCACCGACGAACGAATACTATACAACGGTGTTGACGATACAGATATACCCGATGATGAAGCCGAATACAGCGCGTGGAAGAGAAGAGAGTTGGATAGATTGCACAGAGACAGAAATAGACGTATCCAACGTGAAGAATCAAGTAATGTGTGACAGTGTGTGTTGAAGTGTTGATTATAACATATATAGAGGTTATAAAGATTTAAATAATTTCATTTGACGTTTACTTTTACAGAGAATAGTTGATTGGTATATTGATTTAAAATGGACTCATGTTGATATCGTTTCCGCTTTCGAGGTCATTTTCAGAGGTGGCGGTTGGAACATAGGTGCCCATCGCTATTTGGATGTCTTTGTAGTAGTTGTGGCCTGCGAGTTCTTCGGAGATGTCACTGGTGGTCTCTGTTGGCTCAATACGTTCTAATAAAACATATGGAATGTAACATGCTCTACTCGTTAATTTTGGGAAGTATCTTCTGTAACTCCACCATCCGACAAATGAACCTAATAACGATCCCAAAATGATGTCAATAAAATGGTGTCTGTAGTCTTGGGTTCTACTCAATGCAATGTAGAAAGCTAACAAACATGGAAGGAACGCAACAATGGATCTCCATGCACCACGATGGATATGACTGCTGTTCAATTGAGCATTTAACCAGATTGATAAATAACCCATCGACGACCACGCCATGGAAGAGTGACCGGACGGGGTTGTTCTGAAACCATCTAATAAAACATAACGGTTTGTAGTTGTGCAGATATCCTTTGCATAGTATAACACATCAGGTAATGCACTCTCCCTTGGCATACAACGGGCAAGGAAGTCAGGACGACAACGGCCAATCCAGTTTTTTAGAACATCAGTGACAAAAATGCATGTACCCATGGAAAGGTAGACTCCTAAGAGTGATAAGTATGTGACGTATAGTTTGTATGGTTTTGGTGTAAGCATGAATGATAATCCCAGAATGACTGATGTTGGAACAATTGTAATGTAGCCTAATAACATACCAACTGGAACACGTTCATGTTCGGCAAAGGGATGGGAGATGGTGATATCGTTGATTGTGAATTGACGTTGGTATGGTTCGATTTGTTCAAAGTAGAACCAATCTAAGACGAAAATGAAAACGACGTATATTGCATCTGACAGTTTCCATT
>JAJMLU010000475.1:76146-86865 GCA_030569835.1 Pichia sp. NRRL Y-27261
AGTAGTTGCGAAATAAGATTCTGGTAAATATTGAACAATTAATTCGAATGGAGACTTTTCATTATCATCAGTAAGATAAACCTTAGATCCGGCACTGGCGTTTTCACCAATCTTTTCTGAATCGATACCCATTTCCTTGATAACATTGTAAATTGAATCATTCTTAATTCTTTCATAAAGCTTGAACTTGGAATGTGTCTTCTTTCTCTTGTCGTCAGAAGTACCATAATCTGAATCATCACTACTATCTTGGATTTTCTTTATTTCTGCACTGTATGTGAATTGTAAATAATCATACAAGTCTTGTAAATCGGTAACAGTTTTAGCTGATGAAATACATTCGTCATACACTAAATCGACGGTATCTAATGATTGGAAAAGGTTTGTAATGGTTTTTCGTTTATCGTGAATGGCGTGATAGTCAATATCTAAACGGACAATTCTCCATAAATCATTTTCATTAAGTAACTTTTCAACATTGATTTCATTCTTTTCATTATAGGATGTGTATAATGTGTAATCCTTACGAGAATTCCAGATGGTTGGAACTTCGAGGTTTTCTCTAGAAATGAATTCGACAATTTTACCAACAGAATCTTTGAATGGTTCAATCAAATGTTCAGTCTTTGGATCACTGAATTGGGCAGCCTTTTCATTGAATAAAGTGTTAGCAACCCATTCCTTCTTTTCTTCAAACTCATCGTCCTTCAAATCATAATCTTTGATTCCATCTCTTAAAACTTGATAACGTTCTGGAATATCAGTCGATCTAATGACTTGATCCTTATCAGTTAACAAATGTTCCTTCAATTCTTCGTATTCGAAAATGTTCTTTAAAGCTTGAGTTTCTGACTTTGCCTTGGATATCAAGTTTCCGTCTTCATCGTATTCGTCTTCTTCGTTGTCGTTGTTTTCTTCGTCTTCGTCGACATCTTCAGCGTCTAAGGCCCAGGCATATTCTTCACCATCGCCGAAGATTTCGTATAATTCGTCTAACTTGTCTTGATCGATCTTACTTTGTTGTGCAAATTGGGATTGCTTGGCTCTTGCTGATCTCATACGTGCTAACTTCTCATCTCTGTCTTCGTCGTCATCAGAATCATCGTCTTCGATGAAATCGTCGAATTCATCAACCAGGTTGTTATCGTTCATTCTTTGTTGCTTCTGTTGAACTGCTGATCTCAAGTCGTCGTCTTCATCGTCTTCTAAGTCGTCTTCGTCATCTCTTGAATCTCTGGATCTTCCCTTGCCCTTGATTTCGTCGTCACCTTCATCATCTGAGAACATGTTGGTTAAACCGGCGGTTGTTCCATCTTCATTGTCTTCGTCACCACCACGCTTTAATCTCTTGAACTTGGACTTCTCGGCTATTGTGGAAGGTAACTCACCTGCGTTTTCTCTAAGAAGGGCTAAATCATCTTCATCGAGTTCATCATCAATCTTGACTTTAGGACTGTGGTCTCTGTGTCTCTTACGACGTTTCTTTCCACTTGATTCTTCGTCATCGTCGTCTTCGTCGTCAACGATGAATCCTTCACGGACTTTTCTGATCTCGTCTTCATCGTCGTCATCGTCTTCGTCTTCATCGGAGGAGTCGAGTTGTTGTGGTGAGCTGGAAACTCCAGCACCTTGTTCAAGCTCATCTTCATCTTCTGAATGTGCAGCTGCATCATCGATGAAGGCAGAACGCTTTGGTTTCTTCACTTCTTCGTCGGACATCGTTCCTGGTCACTGGTGTAGCTTGGAAACAGTTGCCCTTGCGGTGTCTACCCAGCAATGACTCTGAGGGGGGGCCGTGGAAGGAGTGTCTGGTCTCCAGCTCTTAACCAAGTGAACAAACCAGCTCTCTGTCCACAGCGGAGACGTCGTCGCTGAGCTCTCGCCCTCTGCGCTGCGCAGCCCCCGGCCGGGTAACTTTGCGTGGCGCCCGGAATAGGTGTGGAGTTGATGTTTGCGGGTGGGTTTTGAGCTGTTTGCTGCTGTTTGCTGGTAGATATCAGCTGTGGTTCGGGGAGTTATACATACATATAGAGATAATAAATACAGGGAGAGAAGCTAGTTCTTTCCGAAGTCTGGGAACAAGTCTGGTCCCTGGTTGTTCCGCTTGAAGCTGATGTCTTCACGGTGTTGCTGTTGTTGTTGACGTTGTTGACGTTGGTTCTGTTTTCTTCTGTACGAGTCGAAAGACACTTGGCCTCCTCTTTTGGAGCCCTTGCTGATACGGCCGCCACGTCTGTCGTTGTAGCCATGTCTGTCATATCTGTCATTGCCGCCATATCTGTCGTTACCGCTAGTGTAGTACTTGTCACTGGTCCAGGCACCGTCCCTTCCAGTACCCCGGATGCCTCTAATTCTGGAACGTCTGGTGTTTTCGATTTCATATTCATCACGATCGTTGTTGTAACCAAATAGACCTCTGGTTTCTGGTTGTTTACGTGTGATTAAATCAGTCTCATCTCTTGTGAGGATCGAATTCATGTCGGCACGGTTTTCGTGTGCACTTTCATAACGTCTGATACCTCTTGGAGCACCGTGTACGAGGTAGAACTTGGAATGAGCACTTGCATTACGTATCTTCTTATCTTGCTTGGTACTGTATCTAATTTCTAAGTTGATTATTTTGCTGCCTTCAGGAATGGTGTTTTCTTCTTGAATAGCTTCAGGTTCGGTTTGAGTTTCTTCTGTTGCAGTAGGCTCGTCGGTGACCATTGCATCGTCATTTTCGTGTTTGACAATAGTTTGGTATTCTTTGTAGAGGTTCTTAGCACCTGCTGTTCTTATAATATCATCGTTTGGAGTTAACACCATGACCCAGCACTTTCGATTTTGTAATTTAGGTGCTTGGCCGACAGCGGCAAATTGGTCTTCAAGTGTTAATTCGGCGAATTCGTTGTGTTCTTTACGAATGTTTTCGAAATCAGTTAACAATAAGATAGCTTCAGCGGCTGCTTCGAAGGATTCTTTACCACTGGACAATTCGTTGTTCTGGTCGATTTTATCTTTGTTCTTCTTAGTGGTTGGATCTGGGAGAGATTTGATGATATCTAACAAATCAACGTTGGATTCCACTTGAGCTTGGGTTTCTTCCCTCTCTGCTCTCTTCTTGGCGATGTTTTCTTCACGGTTGTATTCGAAAGAGATGTTCACTTCGGAGTCGTTGATCCAGTAGAAAGAGTACTTCAAATGGGAGAACTTTTCACGTGTGTAGAAAGAATTGTCTGGTCTGATATGAGCATCGACGTATTTCTTCAACTGTTCGGTAGATAAATCGTCCACACCGGTAAGGTGCAAACTATTAAGAATTGGTTCTAATGATGAGAGCTCATCTTGGTCGTCGCCTTCGTCGATTTCTGAGTCCATGGTTTCTTGTTCTCTCTCTTGTTGGAATTCGTCAGTGTTCACGGTCTGTTCCGTTTCCATTGTGGTGTCGTCCTCCATGTGTGGAGGCGGAGCATCTGCGGCCATCTCTGGCGCTGGGGCCGATAGTAGTTGTCCGATGTCCATTGTGGGGTGCTGTGGGTGGTGGTTGGGTAGAGGTGGGGGCTGGTGGGTGTCCTGTCTGCAGCAGAAGCAACGTGTCGTGGTAATAAGCCAGCAAAGTGACGACAAACCCTCTTCTTCTCCTCCAGGTGGCCGTCTCGCCGGGCAGAGCGTCTGCTGAAAATTTGCTGAGCTTTTCTCTTCTTCTGGCTCCACCTTCTTCTTTCTTCTGTCTGGACGACCTTTTGGTCTCTTCCTTCTCTACCGGTGGGCTGGGTACTTCAACGGTACTTGTGCGGTGTCAGTAGTTCAAGTCGTGATATTCCGGCCCCAGATAGAAAAACCTAGAACATATTCTCCATCGTTCGTGGCTGTCTTCGGACAGTGTGTTTAGATGAATATGGTGAAGTACCTACGTGACATCTGCAATTGAAACTGCACAGTATCCTGTGATTACTACTCGTTATCATTAGTCGTTACTATTAATCATTATAAACTGTAAAAGGGGTGGTCGTCTTCACTCCTGGACGACGACCCATGTAGTGGCATATCCGCCGAACATTGAATCAATGTATTGGTTCTCTTCATTACAAGAATAGAGTTCATTTACTTTCCTTGGCTCCTTCTGTTGACCACAGTTGCCGTGTTCTCCCCATCCCCAGCTGAAGGCAGTCTGTTTATCTTCGGTGATTCCCATACCGTGTTCAGTGCCAACGACAAATTTGTCGATAGGCACTTCCGACCCTGGGAATATCTGATTGAAGACGTTATTTCCAAAGGACTTGATGGTGGCTTCAGTATTCGAAGATTTTGAATACCTAACATGTATTGAACTCCACATGCTTTCTAATTGCAGGAGTGATATGCCATCTTTGATGGTAAACCACCGTGTTCGTGTCTCGCCGATGTTTCCAACTATCTGGCCATCCCCAAGAAGCTCACACAATCCGTGAAATATGTTATACCTATCGTTTTTGCATCTCATTATAAGATGTTCCACTGATGTGGTTTTGTCTTTGACGTGGAAAAACGTGTAATCTCTACCCATTGCACAGTGTATAATAACCAGATAACCGTTCTTTCCTATTGAGATGTCGTCGAAGCTTATATCAGTTGGTTCCCATATTATCGCTGGAATTTCGCAATCACCCAGTATCTGGCCTTTCTTGTTGTTACCCCAAGTGATCATTTTTTGACTCTGGTGTATCACTATTGTGGTATGTAGTGAAGTGTGTACTGACACGACGTCATCTTCAACAGATTGATACACCTCTGATAAGGTATTGGAGTGTTTGATATCTTTTCCTAATCCACCACACTGTGTTAAATTGCCATATTCGTATACTTTATTGTTTTCGTCGACTAGAACGGTGAAATCCCACCCAGCTCCACAGTTCTTGAACTTGATTGATCCGTCTCCTATACGTTCGAATCTGTGTAAAGTTTCGATGATTGGATTATACGGATCTTCTGGTTCATTGTCAACATCTGCAACATTCCAAAAGTTCACTAGTCTTCTTGTATTGTTTCCACAGGCGTAAGCATCTCCGTTTTTAAGTAAAATGACAGTATGGTTACTTCCACAAGCAACTTTGATAACCCTTGACTCGGTTTGAAATGTGTCTGCCAGCTCGGATAAGTCTTGTTCATGGCCCAGACCTAGCTGGCCAGCACCGTTAGAACCACAGCAGAAGACGTGAAACATGTCTTCGGCCAATATGTGTCTGTTCCCCAGATATACCCTCTGGAAACCCTCCCAACCAGGAAGAACACGGTCCATCTCTCTTACACTGTGTGAGTGGCTGGAAAAGAAAACTGAGACACGAAATTTTGCGCAGTCATTTCCTTCCACGAAAAAGTTGCACATTGTTGTTGTCGTTGTTTGGTGTCTGTCTCCTTCGAATCCTTTCCAGAGCCCACGCAAACAGCATCGCTGCTAAACATTGTACAGCAATGAGTGGTCGCAGAGCAAAGCGTTCAGAGGACGTCATTGACTTGCTATCGTCATCTGCGGATTCTGATGAGTCTGGCGATGAATCGCAATATTCAGATGCTCCTGAATCACCACAACCAAAAAAGAAAGATCCACCGAACAAATCTAAAGCTAAAGTCATGGCAATCAGTTCCGATGATGCAAGCGAGAGTGAAGTCCAAGACGATGATAATATCGCAAATTTCTCAGATTCTTCTTTTGAGGATAGATCATCCAAATCAAAATCTAAAGCAAAACCTGCAGTGAAGTCAAAACCAAAGCCAAAGCCGGTCGCAAAATCAAAACCTGAACCAAAACCAGCACCAAAAAAGGAGACCAAACCTAAGGAGTACGACTCGGATTCTGTTATCGAAATCGGAGAAAGTTCAGACGAGATCATTGAAGAAAGTTCAGAAGAAGAAGATGATGATGATAAAGCCGAAGAGGTTGATGATAGTCAAAGTGAAAGTGAAATATCCGATGATGATGATGCTTTCAATATCAAGATTCCAGAATCTTCACCTAAAAGATTAGGGAGACATTCAGCTGACTTGGATTCATCCCCACCTGCAAAAGTAAGAACCAAACTTCCAAGTTTACGTGACAAATTTGCATATACCGAAGAGAACCATTTTAGAATTAGAAAAACCAACAATTCGGATTATTTGGTATTGAAAAAGCAATTCCCAGATTTGGCAGCATCTACAATCATGTCAGCATTGAAATCACAAGCTACCTTAAGAGATGCAATTCGTCACTTAAACTCAATCTCTGGTAAGACAATTACACCACGTAGAGCATTGGAAACAACAAGATCAACTGGTCGTTTGGACAGTCTTTCTAGAAAGTCTGGTAAAATCGTGTTATCTTCATCACCAGAGAGAGGACCAAGAGAAAAGAGAAGACAGGAAAAATCTGAAAAGGAAAAGAGAGAAAAGAGACTCGCAGAAAAGGCTAAGGCAATCATTGCAAAGAAGAAACTTGCTGAACGTGAACGTGAACGAGAACTTGAAAAGGACTTGGCAAGAAAGAAAGCTGCAGCTGAACGTGTTGTATCTTCCAAGGTTGTTGTCGAAAAGGAAGGTGCTACTATCAGAGATAGATTTTTAAGCAAATACAAGAACGCAGCAGCAGATGATGAAAGTGAGGAAGATAGTGATGATCAAGATGAAGATTCTGAAAGCTATGTTGAAGAAGTTCCAACGCCACCAACCCGTCGTTCTGCTAAGAAAAGATATGAAGATGACGACGATTATGCTCCTGGTAAAAAGCGTGTTGATCGTGCTGCACGTTCAGAAAAAAGAGTTGCTGTCTCAGAAGAAGTGGAAGAAGAAGAAGATTTCATGTTGCCAGAATTTACAGTTGACCAAGATTCTAGATTGGATAAAATTACCAGAATTGTGAAATTGTTCAATAATGCAGATGTTAGAGATATCATAGATTTAAGTACTATGAAACCAGAACAAGCTACTATCGTCATCAAGAATAGGCCATACAAGAATATTTCTGATATTAAAAAGCTCGATTTGTCTCTGGGACAAAACTATAAAGTTTATCCAATCCTGAAATTCATTGATACTGTTTCTGACAAATTGTCAGCGTATCAAGCCATTGATACTTTATTAAGACAATGTTTTGATTATAGTAAATCCATCACAAAAGAAATTAAAAAATGGGGTGTTAATCTTAAGGGTAAGACGCTTGATGGTGAGATTTCCATTACCAACGTCGAGGGTAATGATGATAGTGAATCTAATGAAAGTAGTGATGACGAAATGGATGAACCTGTTGTCAAGAAAAATGGTCCTAAAAAGAAATTCAAAATTGATGGTTCTGAAAATGATGAGGATTTTTTCTTGGGTAATGCCAAGAAAATGTACAAATCTCGTATTGACAACAGTAAAGTCAAGGATAAAGTTGGTTATTTCAAGAAGAAACCTACCCTTTTATCAGATGATATTACCTTGAAAGATTATCAACAAGTTGGTATTAATTGGATCAATGTTCTTTTCCAAAAGCAATTGTCTTGTATTCTTGCAGACGAAATGGGTTTAGGTAAGACTGCACAAGTCATTGCATTTTTAGCCCATTTGAAGAAGAAAGGTTATAAGGGTCCACATTTAATTGTTGTTCCATCTTCAACTTTAGAAAATTGGTTGCGTGAATTTCAAAAGTTTGCACCTGCATTGAAGGTCATTCCATACTATGGTGATATCCCTGAACGTGAAGAGATACGTTATGTGTTAATGGAAGAAGATTATGATGTTGTTGTCACTACATATCAATTGACAATGGGTAAAATTGACGCACCATTTTTACAATCCATGAATTTCAATGTTATTGTTTATGATGAAGGTCATATGTTAAAGAATGCAACAACAGATAGATATAAAAAATTAACAAAGATTAGGGCTAACTTCAGATTGATTCTTACTGGTACACCATTGCAAAACAACTTGAAAGAATTAGTTTCTTTGTTAGATTTTCTTTTGCCTCAAGTTTTCAATTCTAAGCTTGAGAAATTGAAATTGTTATTTGATCAAAAGGCAACGACTAAGGTTGAAGCGGAAAGAATTGAAGGTGAAAGTTATAATCCTTTGATGTCAGAACAGGCAATTAGTAAGGCGAAGGTTATGATGGCACCATTTGTTTTGCGTAGAACAAAGGCACAAGTTATGAAGGATCTTCCAGCAAAGCGTACATCCATTGAATATTGCGAATTGGCACCATCTCAAAGAAAAATTTATGATGAAACTGTTGAATACTATCAAGGTGTAAAAGCAGAAAGAGAAAGACGTAAACTTCTAGATGAGAAGACATTGAAGAAGCTTCCATCACTTCCTCAAGGCAGTAATGTCCTAATGGCATTGAGAAAGGCGTGTATGCATCCTTTATTATTTAGAAAAAACTATACAGATTCAATGTTGAGGATAATGTCAAAGCTGATTATGGAAAACCCTAGATATGTTGATGCAAACAGGCAATATATTTTCGAAGATATGCAAGTCATGACAGATTTTGAATTATCACAACTATGTCATGCATATCCTGGTGAATTGGGTAAATTTGTTCTGAAACAAGCCATGTATGAAGAAAGTGGTAAAGTCACAGAATTAGTTAAATTGTTAACTGGTATTATCGAACGTAAAGAAAAGGTTTTGATTTTCTCGTTATTCACACAATTATTAGATATCCTTGAAAAGGTTCTTTCTGTTCACAATTGGAAGTTCTTGAGATTAGATGGTAGTACTAGTGTCCAAACAAGACAAACTATGATTGATAAGTTCTACGAAGATAAAACTATTCCTATTTTCCTTTTGAGTACAAAGGCTGGTGGTTTTGGTATCAATTTAGTTTGTGCAACCAATGTTATTATTTTTGATCAATCGTTGAATCCACATGATGATAAGCAAGCCGAAGATCGTGCACATAGAGTTGGTCAAACTAAAGAAGTAAGTGTTGTCAGATTGATTTCTAAGGGTTCAATTGAAGAGAATATTTTACATTTAGCATTTAATAAGCTTCAATTGGACAATTCTATGATGGCTCAAAATGTTGAAGATGTTTTGTTGAAGACTGTTGAAGATGTTCTTATTGCTAAAAAGAATGATAAAACCGAAGACAAAATTACAGAAATCAAAGATGAGTCGGATGAAAAGGAGGAGAGTGCATTCGAAGCTTTTGAAACTCCGATTACTATGGAAATGGTTGCTGATGCAGAACGGGAAATCATGGATGAGCCAGTTGAAGTTACCATGGATAGTGAAGATGAGGATGGTAATAGAAGAAAACGTGCTAGAAACAATGTCAATTATTTTGAAAGTGGCCGTAATGCTATTGATAAGGAATTTTTGGTAAGTGATGATGAAGGCAAATCCAAACCATCAAAGAAAGCAAAAACTGTCAAAACTGCTAAAACTGTGACCAAACAGAGTGATGATAGTTTTGAGCCTGAAGACAATCATGATGATGATACGCATGATGAAGATGAAATGGATATTGTCATGTCTGGTCCTGTGAAATTGCCTCAAATAAAGATAGACCTTAGTGAAGATATATTAAATGATGCAAGTACTGGTGTTTCTGGTGTGCCATCCAATTTGGTCTCTATTCTTCCGAAAGATATTGCACCAAAACCAATTGCACCAAAACCTATTGCGCCAAAACTAAGTGATAATACTACTAATATGCTGAAACAAGAGGGTGTGTCTGCAAATCAGAAAAATGGTATCATTTCACCATCAAGATATGTTGATATCAAGCCGAAGGTTGAAAAGGAAACTATTAAAACAATTGAAACTATCACTTCTCCGCAGTTGCATAGTAATGGTGTTAGCCCTTTCTTCTCGAAACAGAGTAAAGTCATTCAACAAGATATTCCTGCATTGCACTCAGTTACATCCGTGTCAGCGATATCTCTAGTGGTTGATAAACCAGACATTGAAAGTTCTGCTCTATTGGATGAAGAATTGGTACCTGCTTCAGCTAAGGAAGGTAAAGAACCAACAGCATTAGATAGTTAGCTGGTTTAAGACCATTGTATTATGCAAAATTGTTCTATTTTGTGTTATTCTATAAAAAGTGGTGTATTCTATTTGTACATAATTTATTTAAAACATTTCATTATTCTTACGAGTTATAAGAGAATTCGATACCGTATTTCAAAACACGTGGCCCTGTGCTGGTACCTTTCATATCGATGGATGCACCAGAACTGACAAACCATTCGTAAAATTTGCCTTCCCATGCAATTCTGACGTTTTGTTTAGTCAGACTTCCACTGACTTTCAAACTAGACACGTATTCGTCATCTTCGACTGTTTTTATGTCGTTTGTGTTGATCAATGAATTAGAATCATGTAACTTTGAAACTTCTGGTTTTTCTAAAATTGGGTTGTCAATCAAGGTATTGTTTTCAACATATCCTTCGTCGCTGACTTTATAGACAATGTTGTGTTGACTAATATGGGATAAGTTGTGGATGATTTGGTGTTGATCAATTGGTTTTGTTTCTGGAGAATCAGTTTTCTTGGTTTCTTTGGCCTTATCATTCTTATTGAATAATGATAGAGTAGATCTCAAGACTTGTGCACCAATAATCAAATCGGAGTCATATGAATACATGTTGAATTGATATTTAGAACTTAAAACAACACCCATTTTACCCATATATGAAACATCGGGATTGCCGTGATAGTTGTCACCCTTGAACAAAGCATCACTCTTGATTGCGTATGTTGATTCAAAAGTACCTAATAATGGGTTCA
>JAJMLU010000475.1:94494-113467 GCA_030569835.1 Pichia sp. NRRL Y-27261
GTTTGTAAATCAGCTGCATCAACGTTTTCACCAATGATTTCAACGTTTTCACTTAAGAAAGCAGACTTTGCGAATGCCTTGATGTCTTCAGATGAGTATGACTTAAAACCATCGTAGTATAATGGTAAACCAAGACCAGATCTGTAAGTAACAGCGTGAAGTTCTTCAATACCCTTGATTCTTGGACAAGAAGTTTCAGTAGCATTGACGTAAGAAGCGTATGGGCCTGCGACTTCCTTTAGTTCATGTGGTTTGAAAGATGGCTTTGCAAGAGCAGCACCTAAAGCGTTGACGAAGAATGGTAAACCTTCCTTTAAGAAAGAAGCCTTTAAAACTAAAGCATCTCTGGTGATTTCAGCGGAATATTCACCACCTAATAATTCAGCTTCACGTTTAAGTCTTAAACCAGACTTTTCTGGAGTATCAAGGAAGGTGGAGGTGGAGACTAAATGAGCAAGACCTGATGCAGCTGATTTAGAACCAGCATTCTTGACAATAACTTTCAAAGATGAGATGGAGTCTGAAGATGCTGGGACAGTCTTGAGGGAGACAGCACGGAGGGCAGATGTGGAGAATTGTCTTGCAGATCTAACTGAGTACATTGTGGTGTGTAATGTGGATGGTTTGATGGAGACGGAGGGGTGTCAGGAGATCAGAGGAGGTCCAGACGTGTGTGTGTATTGTCCTCTTCACCAGTGTTAACTTCACCACACACCTCTCTGCTCATTTTCTCACTGGCTCGCCGATGATCACTATGTAACGCTTACACACTTTGTTTTCGCATTTCGGTCTTTCTGATTGGCTGGCGGGCGAGGGAGAGCTGGGTGCATTTCTCGGTTGCTTACGTCAGCGTCGATCGACGCAGCAGTCACGTGACCCGCGGCTGTGTTTCTTTCAGGGCGCCCTACTCCCACCTTCCTATTCGGGAAGGTGCAAAGTTCCCGCCTCGAGATACCAGCCAAAATTGAGATAGATCCGATAAGGAAATGGGTCTACGGTAATACTAGATTACAACAAACCACAACTTCCCCCGGCAGCAGAACGTTCTTTATCATGCAGCACTCCTCTATGAAGACCGTCAACCCCCAACACATCCAAATCATGGCGAAACAATCCGGACAGTACAACTTCAGAATCAAAAAGGCACTCCCTAAGGTCGCTGAAAAATCCACACAAGCGATGACAGAAAACCACGAACACGGCGACGAAGACCACGATAACGATTATGAGCAGGATCGTGAAGAAGACCAAGATGAAGAAATGCAAGATGACGACAACGGTGAAGGTGATAAAGCGTCAGATGCCGAGAACTCGCAAGTCAGAGTCTTAAAGCTAACTGACACATCCTCGAACTCAAGTCATGGTAAAGTGCGTAGAACGAGAAGGTCAGGTGGTAAACATCAAATGGCAGCATGTTGTTCCTGCAAAAAGAGAAGAAAGAAATGTGATGGACAATATCCAGTCTGTAACAACTGCAAACGACTCGGTGTTGAATGTACGATGATTTATGCGCCAAATGGTAAGGAAATTCGAAGAGACTATCTTGAAACTTTAGAAAGATCCATCAAAACTCTCAAAGATAAGGTCCATCATTTAGAATCCACCACATCGGAAATAAGTTTCAGCAGTTCTCCAGATTCTGCGTATGATGATATGTTGGTAAGATATCCACCAACTGTGAACAAAGATAAAGATCTTGCACAAGAAGTTGGTTTTATCTCATTGGGTGCAGCTGGTGAGTCATGTTATATTGGTGAGACATCAGCTTATTCAATCGCAAAGGTAATCAGTTCATCTATTAATTGTGTTCCTGTATCTGCTAACTCTTTGATAGACAAAACAAGTTCGGTATTTATTTTTGAACTTCCATTCAGATTTCCAAACTTGGAAACGGCAACAGAATTGTTACTTTGTTATAAAACTTCTGTCCACTGTCAGTATCCATTTTTAGACTGGCCTTTTATTGAAAAATGTTTTAATTTGATCATCAAAGAGAAAGGCCAAGATCATATTGCAAACTTTTTCATATTCATGATTTTCGCAATTAGTTCACAGATTCAAGATGTTTCAAATAATAAGGCATCATCAAGTTACACTAAATCATACTATAAAAAGGCATATGAAACTGTCGAAAAGGTGATTGGTTCGATTAACATATACACTGTCCAGGCGTATTTGCTAATGGCAGTTTTCTCTCAAAAAATGCCAGATGGCGTCTCGGGTTGGCAGGCTGTGGGTTTGGCGATTAGAACAGCCGTTGTTTTAGGTTTACACAGAAAATCTTACCATAGGAAAAATGAACCAATGACAAATGAAATTAGAATGTTACAAGACTTGAAATCAAGAATTTTTTGGTCTGCATATGGTATTGAAAGAATTAATGGGTTGGTATTAGGTAGACCATTTAGTATTTCTGATATTGATATAGATGCCCCATTTCCAATAGAAACCGAAGATACAAAAGTCGGCTGTCATGTTGTTAAACTTAGAAGAATACAGTCCAGTATTTGCACATTCATTTACAAACCACTTCAATTACTTGATAAGCCTGAAGATGTTGACGCCACGAGAGTGGAGATTTTACTAGAACTGAATGATTGGATGGCTAAATTCCCATATAAAGAACACCCCTCTTCCACTTTTGAAACTAACAATTGGTCTCTCATCTCATATCATAACTCCATTCTCTTATTGTTAAGACCGATCATTCTTGAAGTTGCAAAAATGAAAGAAAATTCTCCGAAAAGATACCTTGAATGGTTTAAAGTTTTCACAGAAAGTGCGTCTGCCGTTTGCATCAATTATAAGAACATGCATTTGAAAAGAAAAATGAGTTACACGTGGTTGGCAATGCATTGTTGTTTTGTCTCGGGCATTTCATTCTTATATTGCATCTGGTTGGATCGATCATTGAAGGTTTTGAAATGGAAAAGAAAAAGTCTGGTATATGAAACTATCAGCGCATGTCAAACAATTTTGTATGTTTTGGCAGAAAGATGGGACTCTGCATCTAGATTTAGGGATTCTTTTGAAAGATTGTCAACGATTGTCAACTCTTACATTGATTCTACAGATGATCGATCCTGTGATAACCTGGATGATATTTTAACTTCGGGTGTTTTTATTGATGGTAGTATAGAAATCGACCATTATTTGATTGGTAAGAATTTCAAAGATAAGTTTAAACACAGAAGTTCAATTGGCGGAGAAACAGATGGTATTTCTACACCAAATACACACGTGAATACTACATCTAATGATCATAATACAGGTAATTATGAATTTTTAGATGACGATATGAACAATGATAAATTGGACTCTCTATGGGAATTCTTAGATAATACTGGTGATAAGTATTTACGTGATTTATTTAATGAAATGGAAGATAGTATTAATGTAACTAATGTTTAGATTATATAGGTTATAAAATAGATCTTATTTCTTTTCCTTTTCACTTCTTAATCTCTTTCTTAAACCTTCTTCTTTATGTTCATCTTCTGGAACTGTTCTACAATGTAAACCAGAATAGAACCAATCGACCATAGTAACACCATCATAAACAGGCATTTTAACAGCCTTTTGGATTGCCTTGGCATATGGTGGCATTTGTGTGCATTCTAAAACAAATGCACCAATATCTGGATTCTTTTCCACAAGTTCAACAGCTAAAGAAACCAATTCTTCTTCTAATTCTTCCTGAATGTACGAATCACCATCGGTAATAATTCTATGTAATGGACCTCCTGGCTTACATCCGGTAACAACCAGTCTCTTCATCATGTCATCAGTTATGCCAACACCGTTGAAATGAGTCTTGCACAAAGTAGATGGATCAAAAGTTAAAACTGCAACTTTCTTTTTTGGTGAGATGATTGTTAACACGTATGGAATCTGAAGTAAACTACTTGTTGCAATTGGGATATCGATGGCACTTGCAAGACGATTTTGAATTTGTGCTAAAAATCCACATGATGTGATGATACCAATACAACCTTTAGCTTGTAAGTTCTTACAAGCTTGAACGTATAATTGAAAATAGTCTTCGGAGAATTCATTAGGATCAACAACCTTCCATAAAGTAGCACCAACAATCTTTTCATGGATAACTGGAAACTTATAACTGGAAGACATAATGACATCTCCAGGAGGTCTATGGATATCATCAGTGTAATCTAAACATAATGCACCTAATGGTGGTAATTCTTCTGCTGGTGGGTAGTATGACATTTTCCCGTCTATGTGACTGCTTGCTTAGGGGATTGAGTATCAAGATGATTATATTCTAACCCAGATTCTATAGGCATCATGTAGAACAACCTGTGGGTGATATTTATACAGGAATTATTGAACTCCGGTTCAGATAACCATAGTAATGATTAATACCTCAAGCAGATCGACTGTGGATCTAAGCGGAAAGCGGAAATTCTACATCCTCCATTTCGAGGACGGAAAAATAGAGCGCTTCCCAAATAGGAAGGTGTGGAAAGTCTCGACCTTGATAAACACCCGCCCTAGCCTTTCACGTATTTATCCTTGGAGGACTCTTACCTTATCTCTTATCGGTTGGTCTCAGCCAATATATTTATAATATAAACCCGACACTTTCCTTTGGGGTGCACAATCAATGTGTTAGTCAATTCGGAATGGTCGTATCATTAGACAAATCAGACAACAAACAATCTAATGACATTCGAACTACCAAAAAATGATTTAGGGATTCCGCTAATTGGAATTGGATCCGGTACATTATACTACAAGAGAGAGCCTAACCTTCCAGCAAATGAAAAATTGGTTGAGACATTTACTACTGCCGTTAGCAAAGGGTTCCTTCACTTGGATTCCGCAGAGATTTATGATAATGATCTTGAATTAAAAGAAACATTAAAGAGATTATCGTCAGATGGTAAAATTAAACGTGAAGATATTTTTATTACCGACAAATTCTATATTGGAGATGGAACTTACAAAACACACTCCAAATTTGTGAACCCATACGAAAGAATTAAAGAGTTGGTAAACTACTTAGAAACGCCATATGTTGACCTTTACTTAATTCATTCACCATTTATCAAAAAAGAGATCCATGGTTTTGATATAGCAGAGGCGTGGAAATTCATGCAACAAGCATATGACGAAGGTTTAGCTAAAAGAATCGGTGTTTCTAATTTCTCGGTTGAAGATATCGAAATAATTTGGAACACCACTAAGATCAACCCTCAAGTTAATCAAATTGAGTTCAGTGCATTTTTGCAGAATCAAACTCCGGGTATTGTTAAATATTGTCAATCAAACGGTATTTTCTTAGAGGCATATTCTCCATTAAGCCCATTGAATAGTGTTGATTTGACCCAGGAAAAAGGTTTGAAGTTTGATAAGTATTTAAATGATCTTGGTGAAAAGTATTCCAAAACTAGATTACAGGTACTACTCAGATGGATTATCCAACTTGGAATCGTTCCAATTACCACAACTTCTAAAATAGAGAGATTCGATGAATTTCAAGGTGTTTTTGGTTGGGAGTTAGAAGATTCTGAAGTTCAGAATATTACCTTACTGGGTTCAGAATTCCAACCTGTTTTCCGTAAATATTGGAAATTAGAGTACAGTAAATATGATTGATGTCTAATTTGTCTAGTTTTCTTTAAAGTAAAAAGTTATTTTTCATTCAAGAAAGGTAAAAGTAATTAAAAATTATTAAAAGTAGAAAGGGGAAAATAAATAAGGGCTATAAAATCTATAATTTTGCTGGTTCGTCAATCCACCAATCCTTAGGAGTTGCCATAACAGTATCTTTTAAGCATCTTGGATCTTCTTCACCAGCATTAATCATGTTCAATTTTTCTCTGGTTCTTTCCCAAGAGAATAAGTTTTTGAATAATGAATCACCGGTATTGTTCATAATATCAACAGCAACATCGCCAATACTTCCTAACATCATGAATGCATGGCCGGAGTCGCCACCCATAACAAAAACAGACTTATCAGTATAGTATGGGCAATAAGAAATTAAGTAATCATTATCTTCACTATCAGAATACCAACATAATCTTGTCATTGAAACTTTTTTGATTTCAGGGATATTCTCTTTGATAAACTTTTTAATTTGTTTTAATGCAAATAAAGGAATGTTTGTTTCGGTTGCATCTGGGCTCCACTTGGTCTTTACTTTCGAATTAATATCGCCCACTGGATTGATCCATTTTAATCCTCTATAACCAATTTTCATATAACCATCAGTACATGGGAAACCATACAATCCACCTATTGCACCATCTCTGACTTTATAAGTCCAAGTTGGGAAAATCTTTTGGTCATATTTTTGACAAGTTTTCTCATCATCAATCTTGAACAAACAAACAGAACCACCAGTAGCTTCAAGTTTTTCGCCAGACTCTGGAATAATTTCAGAAGACCATGGACCAGCACAGACGATAAGATGATCACAAAAATGTAGTTTATCATCGATGGTTTTTATACCAATACATTTCTTTGTTGAATCATCCTTGTTATATTCAATGAGTAATTCTTTGAAGGTACCACATTCACCAAAAAAGGTAGAAAGCTTGTTCTTACCTTTAGTAAGACACTCTTTCAAAACCCACTTACATGACTTGTCGGCTAATGTCATACCACCAGTAACATCAACAATACCTTGTAAAAGTTTACCTCTCTTCTTCATTTCAAATGGGTCAACAGAACAAGAATGTAAACCTAACTTGACAGCTCTTTCTGCAGCACCTTCTTCAGAAACACAGACAGACTTATCTGGCATATTTTCCAATGTCAGCCTTTCAAACTCAGGTAAGACTTTCTTATCTGTCAAGTGAATATTACCGGTATTGAAATAAATTGGTTCACCACCTTCCCAGTTTTGTTCCTTGATTTCCTTGTTCCACTTCAAGAACTTTTCACGACTCCATGTTGACATTTGTTGATAATGCACTTCGGAACCATAAGATGATCTGAAAATCTTGTTCAAATCTGATGATGGACTGTCGCATCCTTTGAAATAGTTGTATTCTTGCGTCAAGTAATCACGTTTTTCAAAAAGTGAAATGTCAGTGTATCCTTTATCTAATAAAGCTGATGTTGTGGATAAACCCATAACACCAGCTCCGATAACTATAATTTTGCTGTTCTTGTCCATTTTGGCTTGGTTGACTATTGTGTGTTTTGGCAGGTTTTCCTTGAACGCAATTGATGAAAAACTCTGGGGTTGTGTTTGTGGGATAAGCACATAACTTTATAAGGGCAACTAATGTTAGTATATGATTTCTGTGGTGTATGGTCTGATCTGATCATTTTGAGTCCAAACAGTCATTGCTTCAACACATTAAAACACCCGCTTATCGCTCGTCCATCGCTTCGCTTGTTCCGAAGAAATGTGAACACAATCGGTAATAAAATAACGTCAGAATTTCCTAATTAGGACACGCGGAAGTTTTACGATTTAACAATTCCCTTCCTCGATTACCGCTGCTCGCCTTCCGCCGAAGCTCGCCAATCCGCAGGGTCCCGGGTCCGGGGGTTTCATATCTTGACAGCCTTACTGCTCATCGGGAACTCCTTGTTATCGTGCTATCGGCCTAGATAGGAAACGGTTGGCAATTGTGTTAAATGTGGGTTGCGTTACAATCGGTGCGGTTGAGTGTTATGTGGCGTATTATTACATTGAATTAAATTTACTATAGCATGGCTGAGAAGTATTTGTTTAATAATTGGCTCGTAATAAAGATAAGATGGTCAAGAAGTAAATTTGTTAAAAAAGGGAACTTAAAAGGAATAGACTATAAATAAGGAAAGTAAAGAGGGATTATGTGAAAAAGAATGAATTATTGAAAACATACTACAAAGAGTATCTGAAAGCTGGATTTTGTAAATCTGTTAAATCCGCAAAAGCAATGTTATCTGGAACATAGTACTTTTCACCCATTTCTTCAACAAGCTTGTCCTTCTTCTTATTTCTGAAGTAGTAAATGAAGTAAAGACCAATAATAAGAAGTGTACCAACAGCAAATGAAACAAGCATTGCAGCCTTTGCACCAGAGTATCCAGGAGCTTCTTTGGCTTGGAATGTTTGTGGACCAATGATATTACCGGTACAGTAACCAACTAAGTAAAACATATTCACAACGATCTTCTTGGTGTTACCAGCAACATTTGAAGAAATTATAGAACACATACCAGCAGATGTTGCTGTGGCAGTGTAGAAAGATAAATAACCAGTTAATTTAGATCCCTTGTGTGAAGTAAAGTTAAGCAAACACATACCAACAACGACAATTGCATTAACAATGGCACAAGAAATCAATCTTTGATTTCTGAAAACATAATAGTTAATGATTGCAATAGCAGCTGGGTAAACAATATCAATACCACCACCAGGCATGTTCATCAATAAAGCTCTTTCTGTTGAAAATCCGAAATCACCTTTTAAGAGAATGGAACCAAAATTGGTGAAACCACCATTTGGAATTGCATATGACATACCATAAAAGAAGAAAATATAAGTACATGGATCAAGAATAGCTTCCATCATTTGTTCCTTTTTGAACTTTTGGTTACCGAAACCTTGTTGATTTTCCTTGGCTCTTTCAACAACATAAAGCTTATCCTTATCATTTAAGAACCATGCCTTGGTTGGAGTATCTGGAACATGGAAGTAACTAATAATACCTAAAAATATAGTAATACAACCAGTGATGATGTAAACACACTTCCATGATGGGAGGTCATGATGACCAGTACGATGAACTTGAAGACCATATGCAATACCGGCACCTAAAATGGTACCAAACCCTTGCATACCCCACCAGATACATGTTCTCATAAATTGTTCCTTCTTTCTCCACCATTGGGAAGTAAGCAAGATATATGCTGGATTCATGAAACCTTCGAAAACACCTAAGAAAACACGACAAACTAAGAAACCAGCGGCATTTGTGCATGCGGCGTGACACATTAAAATAATCCCCCAAATGATAACTGCACCAGATAAAGTCTTTGATAATGGTAATCTTTGTAACATACGATTAGCAGGATATTGGAAAATCAAATAACCAAAATAAAAGGAAGAACCGACCCAACTGTATTCTTTGGAGGACATATTTAAACTTGATTGTAAACCCATAATGGCTGCATAAGAATTGGTTGTCTTATCCATTAATTGACATGACATCAAAGCGATAATGATAGGTAAAAGTGCAAAATCAATTTTTCTTAAAACCTTCTTTTCATATTCAGGATCTAATTGAAGATCAGCAATATCATCAATATATTGCATTGCAATATCAGCATCGTTCTTATGAATTTCGATTTTCTTACCATTTAATGAGACAACAGTAGAAATGACTGGATTCAACTCATCGACGCTTGTGACTTCAACTTTGTAGTTCTCGTCTTTGAGATCGTTAAGATTTTCGTTGCTACTCTTAGACATGTTTGTGCTTGTTTGGTGAAAAGACATAATAATAATAAAGTGTGATGGGATAAGAGAGGGGATGAGGATGGATAAAACAAGAAAGACGGCGACTTTTATACACAACAGATCAAAAGAAAGATCTGCTGGTTTGCGATAAGAAAACTCCAGGGGGGAGAATCAAGCACATAGTCTCCATGTCGGAGTATTCACACATGTGGAAGATAAGAAAATGAGAGATTGATGGAGCGGTTAGAATGTCGATGCGATCAAACATTTACAATTTCCTAATTGGGAAAAAGCGGAAGTTTTCACATCGAGAAAAACTGCAAATCTCGAAATTTAGAACAGCGAATCCCACGAAGGATAGAAGTATGTTCTAAACCTTCCGCTATCGGGGGGTTTGCGCTTGCTCGTAATACTTTCCGTCTTCACAGATTGCATATGTGTGTATACACCAGATAAGAACTCATAGTTGAATACGTTAAGCAGTGTCAATGATGTCGATATGTCAAATCGAAGAAACAAAAACCTCGTGAAGGAAGTTCTTTTTGACTACTTGATTGAGAAATGTTATTTTATTGATCATTGAGAGGCTAGAAGTCCAACAAAAATGAAAGAAACAACAGATAATTGTGAAGATATGAAAGACTCGTATAACTTGGAAACGAGTGTTCTGGGGGATGATGAAAGCGGCACCAATACCATAAGTGAATCAGAAGTAGAATACGATGATGATTTGCAAGTTGACGAGAAAGGTCTAGTGACATTCAAAGAAACTAGTCGGTTGAAGACAAGAAATTGGGCATTCAAAACAAAGATAATATACACTATTTCATACAGTTTCATCACATTTGCTGCACAGTTTAATTCCACTACAACATCATCTGGTTATTTTGTCGAAGAAATGGAAAAAAACTACAATATTAACAGAGAGGTGTCTGTTTTAACGGTTTCGTTATATATTCTAGGAATTGCGTTTGGACCTATGATATTTGCACCTCTTTCAGAAGTTTATGGAAGAAAGTCTGGCGTTCTAATACCATTTTTCATTTCGTGCATCTTCACATTTGCTACATCAATTTCATATAACGTGCCATCAATAATGATTTGCAGATTTTTCAGTGGGTTCTTTGCAGGTGCACCTATCGTGTCTGCAGGTGGAGTACTAGCCGACCTTTGGGATCCATCATTTCGTGGTGTGGCGTTTGCGTTATATGCTTGTTTTGTTGCCAATGGTGCATCGTTCGGTCCGGTTTTGAGTTCGTTATTAACACACAGTAACTCAAGTGATCAATCTTGGAGAATTGCACAATGGTTTTGTGGTCTTTGCGAGTTGATGCTGTTTGCTATAATGTATGCATTTACTGATGAAACTTTTGAACCTATTGTTTTGCAAAGCATTGTTAAGAAAGAGAGAATTAAGACTGATAATTGGTTACTCCATACAAGTTCAGATTCGGTTCACTTAGATTGGAGGAAGTTGGTTTCAACTCATATAACCAGGCCATTTGTTATGTTAACCATTCCTATTGTTTTCACAATGGCGTTGTTTGCTAGTTATGTGTATGGTCTTTTCTACTTGATGATTACAAATATATCTACAGCTTATGAACTGACAAGAGGATGGGAAGGCACCAAAACCGAAGTTCCTAATGTCTCGCTTTTTCTTGGTGTTTTTATAGGTTGTATTGGTAACATGATGTGGGCACTTACTTATTCTAAAAAGGTCAAGAATAATAATGGAGAGGCTATCCCAGAGGAAAGATTACCTGTTATGATGATGCTCGGATGGATGATGCCTATTGGTATTTTTATCTTTGGGTGGACATCATATATTCAATTTCATTGGATTGTTCCTTGTGTTGGAATAATTATGATAGGGTGTGGTTTTATTACAATTTTCCAAGGTTGTCTCAACTACTTGGTTGATTCGTACCCTAGATATGCAGCGTCTGCTATTGCTGCAAATACATTCTTAAGATCAGTATTTGCCGCCGTGTTCCCATTATTTGCAAGACAGTTATTTGTGAACTTGGGTGTTCATTGGGGTTCAAGTCTTGTTGGTTTTATTGCGTTAGGGATGATTCCAATTCCGTTTGTCCTATACATTTCTGCAGAAAGAATTCGTACTAAGAAGGTTGATAACTTGCAGGGATAAGTCTATCACATTTTAACGAAACAAAGAATAGCATTTGTGGAAGTTTTATAAATATTTAAAGCCGTATTGATAGCATCGAATATAAGTACAGTAATACTCCGGGCACCAAAGAATGCAAACGTTAGCGGCTATGGCCGGTTATACCGCTTACCGTTGCTTATCGGTGGAAAGAGCGTCTCCGATCCCCGACTTAGATCGAGCTAGCTTAGCTCTAAAGATTACCCGATTAGGAAAAGGCCGCACCCGACACCCGGCAAAAGTCATAACGTCTCGACCGCTGGGAAATACCTAAGTATTCAAAGCGTTCTCAGATTGAAGATACATTGTTGAAGTCTCATTCATATTTCATCAAAGCATCTCTTAGAAAGCTATATAGATATATAACAACGCTATGACCTTCAACGTGAAATCGATTGCTATAATTGGAGTGGGTCCTTCAGGAATTACAGCCTTGTATGATCTCTCAAGATTAACAAAGGATGGAAAGACATTGTTTGGGGAAAAGGACATTTCACAGTACGAAAAGGATGGAAATGTGGCATTCCCAGAAATAGTTGCATTTGAAAGAAATAGTTCCATTGGTGGTATTTGGTGCAAGACTGAATCGGGGGAAAACAGTATTGATCCTAGTTTACCAGAATTGGATAACGATATTATTGATTCCAATGACCTTGCAGATCCAGAAACCGTTTATCAATACATTCCGATCGATGCAGAATTGGAGAGTAAATTGGAAGAATCAAGTGTTGATAATCCAATTCAAGTACCATTCTCAGATCATATTGACAAGGTAATCAGAAATCAATGGAGAAGTTCGGCCGCTTATGAAGGTTTATTTACAAATATCACCAACAGATACATGACATTTTCCTTTGATGAAAGAATGGGAGAAGTTCTGAACAAAATGGATACAAAATACAAGTATTTACCAGAATTGCAGAGTGCCATGGATGTGACTGAATATTTAGAGCAAGTTGTTAAAGATAATAACTTAGACAAATATATTCGGTTAAACTCAAATGTGGAAAGAGTCAAGAAATTGGACAATGGCAAATGGGAAGTAGTCGTTTCTGTTCTCAAAACGGATGCAAATGGAACTAAAACATTGAACTGGTACAAGCAATATTTTGACTCAGTTATTATTAGTAACGGTAAAACAGTGCCTATCGTTCCAAATATCAAAAATATGATGAAATTTGCCGAGGTGAATAAGGATAAGGTCAAATTTTGCTTATCTAAATCAGTGAAAAATCCATCATTTCTCAGAAATGCAAAAAAGCCATTAATCATTGGGGCATCAATTTCAAGTGTTGATATCATTCAGTATGCATTTCCAAGAGATATTGAAAGCCCTTCGATTTACCTGTCAAGAAGATCGGAAGTCTCAAAAGCTGGTTGGCCAACACTCTTATCGTATGCAAAAGGTATAATTAACAAGCCAATGATCGAAGAATTTTTACCTGAGTCCAACTCGGTCCGTTTTGCGGATGGAACAGTCGAAACTGGTTTTGACGTTATTATTATGTGTACTGGCTACCACATGTATTTTCCATTCATAGACAAGTCCGTTTTAGATGCTGAACCTAATGCTATAAACTTCTATAGATATACATTCTCGATGAGTGATCCAACATTGGCATTAGTTGGAAATACATATGGTGTTTTCTTCTTTAACAGAGTTGAATCTCAGTCTGCAGCCATTGCTGGTGTTTGGTCTAATCATTCCAAACTGCCATCAGTGGAAGAACAAATTGAGCACAGTCAGAAGCCTAACTCGTTGATTCCACCTAAAGTTGATGAAAACTTCATTACACCACTGATGAATTTGGCAATTGAAGGCAGACCTCATCCATTTTCTGTTAATAAAGAAAAAGGTGATCATGTATTTCACCATTCTAGAGGTACTAACAATGTGATGGACTTATTTTTCCAGATTAGAAACGGTGAAGTCGACATTGATGAAATCTTTTTGTAAAATAATTCTATTTATTCTACATTTTATACATTGAACCGTATTAAATCTATTTAGATGCAACAGTCTTTTTTGTTGCTGGTTTTGCGGTAGATTTTGCCTTTGTAGTTTTTGTTGGTGCCTTAGCTTTAGTTGCAGGTTTTGCGACCTTGGCTGTCTTAGCAACTTTAGCAGCTGATTTGGCCGACTTGGCCTTAACCTTATCTCTGGCCGCTTTTGCCTTAGCCTTGTCATTTGTAAGTTTTGCTTCTTGTTTCGCCTTTTCTTTTGCAATATCCTTTTTGATTTTATCAATGACAGATGTTTCAGCAAATGTGATCTTACGATCTGTAAGAATTGGAACCTCGTAGAGAGAATAGTCAATTGGTTTACCATCAAGCAGAATTGAAAGTGCTGGTCTAAGTGCTCCATTCGCAAATATTCTATCAATATCAGATGGGTTTTGGAAGACATTTTGGCTTAGCATACCATTGATAACATCAGTAAGGCGGACACAATCAGAAATCTTTGTGCTTTGAACAACTAATTCATTGTCATTAGGGCGAATATCACTTAAACTTTCAGCAAAGTCGATTGAAACTTTTGCAATTTCAAGCCATGATGAGATATAAATAGAGTTACCATCACGTGCAAATAGTTCATCTTCGCAATCTTCTGGACTGTCACCATTGACTAGCATAAATATATATGGAAATTTCTCAGCCAGATCAAATTCTTCTTCTTGTTCGGCTAAGCTTACACCTTCTCTAGGGATGAGATTAAAGAATTCTGGGTGGATTTTGGCTTTTTCCTTAATACGGGCATTTGATACTGTACTTACAACCTCTTTCCCTTTTCTTATCAAAAAGAATTTCAAGACCGTGGTTAAATTGGAAGTATAATTGGATTGACATTGATAGTTGTTGTTTGATTTATTAACCAGGCTACGTAAAGAAAAGTAATAATAAGGCCAATAAACAAATAAATACAGGAAGAGGAGGGAAACTGGGGCAGCTTTATTTGCAGCCGTAGGATTTTCGATTTTCGTGACGCGTCCGTGTTTTTCCTCCTTTGTTTTTTATCGGACTTGGATAGGCGGTTTAATGGGTTACGGAACTATCATAATTTTGTCTTTTACATGTTAGTTTTGTGTAATACAGTTACATATGTGTACATATTTACTCTCCGTCGGTGAACCAGAGCATTTCACCCATAGAACGCAGACGTGTAAACTTGGCTAGTCCGACCTTTTCACTTTCGATAACGGCCTTAAGTTGTGCCAATTCACTTTCGAGTAATAATTCAACTTCACGGCCACGGACATCTTCTCTACTGATCTTGTCTAACAATATCTTGTTTGCCATCTTGATCTGTTCCATTTGGTCTAACACTTCACCCATGTTGAACATTAGACATTTACCCAATATCTTCTTACCACGTTGGAAATTTTTATTGAGCTTGAATGCAAATATACCTCTCATTGCACTACGATCTGCAGTTCTTGGGATTTCTTGAATTTCAACCAAACCAAATTTAGTTAAGGTGGCGATAATCTTTCTAACATCACCTTCTCTCATTAGTACGCTCTTTGCGATATTCTTTTCTTCGATAAGTCTCTTTTCTTCAATACAGTTTAAGATTCTTAATGCTGGCGTGCCGAGTATAGTTTTAACAAATTGCTTTATTTCAAAGTTTGGTATTTGACTTTGTAAAAGTGTGAATGGAACGTAGAAATTACCTGGTGATGTTTCGATCAATAATGAAAGTTTTTTATCAATAGTAAGTAATTTTAAATGTTGTAAGATTAATTTTAAAATTTCACCATTTTCGGAATTGTTGTTCAAATCAAAGCCGTTATCTTCTTCTCTAATTTCTTCTTCGTCATCATCAAATGTCTTAATTTGTGCTGCAATATTACTTAATTTAGTCTTTTTGTATTGTCCATTGGATTCATCATCACTACCATTTTCTAATTTTCTCTTTCTACTACTTTGAGCTCCATCTTCGTCGTCATCATTATCATTATCGTCGTGAATAGTACCAAGTAAATCATCCTTGGTTAAATCATATTTGTTAGACGATGACAGTTCTTTCAAGATATCGACTGCACCAAAGTTAAGACCCTTTTGTTGATCTCTTAATTCAAGTCTCTTGACTAATTCACGACCAGTGGCAGGATCGTAACCTGATGTGGAAGAACCAGCACTACCAGCGCCAACACTGGCATCTGCGACTAATCTATCGACTATACCTTCAATGGTTCTAACATCTCTTGAACTCTTTTCGATTCTCTTTAATACAATGTTGTAAATTTTAGCGGTGATGTTACCGATACGATGTCTAGAGAGGGAAACTAATTGGATGTCTCTTTCGTATTTTAAAAATCTTTCAAATGAAACGGTTAATGGAACGCTACCATTTAATCTTTTCAATAGTTTTGCACCCTTACTGGTCTTTTCGTCAATTTCTTCTTCATCTAAATCATCGTCAAAGAGGGTAGACAATCCATTTTCACCAGATGTATGTTCATCAAGTTGGTTCATTATACCTGCTCTATTCAATTTATCTTTTCCTGCAGTATCATAGTATAACTTCATGAATTTTTCCTTTGCTAAATCCTTGATGATTTGTGTTCTCTTCAGTTGACTCATACCTGCGGCCTTATATCTTGGATTTGGATCACCGCCAATATCGTTACCCTTAGAGTATTGCAAACTATTGTTGGTAAATTCTCTGGTTGCAGCATGAACGCATGATGTAAATGTTTCACTTAATGGTTTGAAGTCCAATTCTTTAGAATGGATCAACCATTGATCTTCGACCAAATCAACAAACGCTTGTTCAATTTGATCAACTTCACTCTTAACATCAAGATCGTTAACATATGAGCCGATTGTTAAATGGCCTCTAAGAATGACGTTTTGAATGACACTTGCATGGATTTGTCCAAACTTTTGACGTACATGTCGCACGATTTCGTCAATGTATGTTAATTTCCAACAACCTTCTTCGTTGTGACAGTAAAAGATGTTACTCTTACCATTGATGTTGTTGTTGGTGATATAGACAACGCAACCAAGTTGAATCAAAGTAACTAAAACTTTCTTCAAATTTGCACCTTTGATTCCACTTTTTTGAGAAAGTTGCTGTAATGACAACTTTCGTTGGGAATGTAAACAGGAGTATATGTATGCAGCTTGTTCACCAACATATGCTCTTAAGATAACACAATGCAAGAAACATGATGGAGATTGGGTCTTCGCTATCATAGGTAGCTCAGACGGCACCTTCGTTCCGTTTGCACTTCCAGACATCTTGTGTGTATGATACCTGAATTCTTAGTCTTGTGAATACAGCTGTATGGAGCTAGAACTGGAGCTGTAAGTGAGGTTACAGAAACAAGCCGAAGATCAAGACAAAAGCCCTAGCCAGGATTCAAATTTTCCAGTCTCCTGTCCAGATCCAAAAAAATCTTTTACGCTGCGAAATCAACGAAGAAGGGGGCCTATAAAAATTTTTGTATGGGGAGGGACTATCGACGCAAAAATTACGTAAGCGCGCAATGTGGCTCAGCCATTTTTTGGGTCTTCCATTTCAGTTTTCGGGGGCTTTCAGTTTGGTATACCTGTAATTATTTTTTTGTTTTATGTAGTTATATATGTTTAGTCGGTTAAATTAGAATTAAATACTTTCTCCTCACCCATCCCAAAATAAAAAGAAGCCTCGAAACCCCGTTTCTTACACTTTATCCCTTATTTCAATCCTGTCATGTCACTCATTTCGAACAACAGATCGTCATCTTCTTCTTCGTCATCGTCGTTATGATCTAGTCTTTCGTATCCCAAATCATCAGGATGTAAAGTAACTGGACCTGATCCACCGCTTAAACGTAAATGGTTGAAGGTTCTTCCGCTTCCATTGCTACTCTGTCTGCGTTGAATATTCCTGAGAATATTATTCAATGAACCTCTGCCACCTCCTCTGCTCATTGCCGTAGAATCAGTATTGCTGGAAGTAGAAACATTTCTCTTGACTTCTTTGGCTTCGTCGTTAAAACTGACGCGTGGTTTGGCAACACCTTCCTTACTATCCGTAGATGATTTACTCTTGACTTCTTCAGATTCTTCGTCCTCGTCTTTATCTTCTTCGCCGTCATCTTCACTTTCAAAAACATCTTGACCATATGACATATCCTTCAGTTGTTCAGGTGTAATGGTACCATGGCCATGTTTGTTTGAAGTCTTGGTGTTAACACTTCTCAGACTACTATTAAGAACATTTCTCAAATGACTACCTGAAATCGAACCTGTAGAACCAGTTCTTGATTTTGGTTGTTGATGAACATAACCGCCAGAACTGACACTCAAGCTTCTTAATAAAGAATGTGCCCTGCCGCTGGCAGATCCGCCACGATTCATTGGAAGGTTTCTAGGCAATGAAGATGTTGGAGATGGTGAGACCCTATCCATTCTATCCCTATTTCCACTAGCGTGATGATCGTATGATGAGTCAGATAGTCTTTGTTTAGATAAGTCATTAGTAGCTTCCATTGCAGTATTAATGCCCGTGGCCATCGCACCTGATGTTCCAGATGTAGCACTTGCCTTCAATATCGAATGAATAGATTGTGAAACCGGTCCGGAAGTACTAACGTGAGAATTTGGTGAATATGATGATGACGTAATCAATGGGCCGTGAATAAGACCTGCACTGCCTCTACTTCCACGACTATCTTTGGTTTCTCTACTGTCTCTACTACTTGCTCTTGCCCTGTATGTAGGTTCGTATCCCATGTTTCTATCCAATGAACCAAAAGTCATATTTGTATTACCTGTATTCGAGATGGTATGATTATGGCTGCTTCTAGAGAAGCTGATAGGTGCAGAAGTGACATAATGATCAGAATTTCTATTTGCATTTGATACGTCAAAATCGAAATTCTGTTTGTTATCCAGTAGTAGTTTAACCGTTGAGTCTATTGATTTTTCATCGTGTGAAGTAATCAGTGGAGGTGGTTTAGATGGTGATGATGATGCGGATCTTGAAAATTCCATACTTTCTTTCAGTGGCGAATCGCTGAACAAATCGTTATTCTTTCTTAAACTCTTGAAATTGCTCAAGCTATCTTCAAATATGATTGATGAGTTATTGGAGATTCTTAAATCCGGCTTAGAATCTAGCAATTTCATGAAATTGTTCAAATCATCATCAAGATATAAGGAGTTGTTAGGATCCATTTCCGAGAATGAGGATGTGATGAATCTGTTTCTAGATTTGAAATTTTGTAGAATTGGGTTTGATGATGGTGTGAAATTATTGTTGTTATTGTTATAAGTATTAATTGCCAATTGGCCTTCTAAACTGTTGTTTCTACTCGAACCACTCCTAAATTTAGAACCAAATGAAGATGGGAATTTACCTGGTGTTGAAGTAACTAATGCTG
>JAJMLU010000478.1:0-12941 GCA_030569835.1 Pichia sp. NRRL Y-27261
AATCATTGCTTCTTTAGAAAATGATGAATTATTCAACTCTCAATTAAACGAAGCTCTTAAGGCTTACCAATCTTACAAGAACGATGAAGCTGCTGCTCCTGCTGAAGAATCTACTGAAACTCCAGCTGAAGAAGCTAATTAAGTTTGATGAAAAGTTATTGTTAACTTCGATAGTTTTATTTTAATTGGGGATTAAAATACTATCTATTCGGAATTTCTACAGTTGTCACTATGGTAATTACCACGTTGCCCTTTATCTTTTTTTATTTTGTTTCTTCTTTCAGTTAATTAATTATTTTTGTGTTTGTTTTCTCTTATGTTTTATCTTTTCATTCAATTATGAGATAAAGCGGAGTTTTTTTGCAAGAGAAGTTTTTGAATTTTCACAAATTCAATATTCTTTTCTTTACTTCTCTTATTTATTGCTTAATTTTATAGGATGTTTAGTGTAATTACCATCATTTTTTATAGTCAAAAAAAAGCAAAAAATTATTAAAATATTAAATGGTTTAGTAGAATTAAATAAGTTTACTTAGTGTACAAATTAAACTAGTGTTTTTCGGTGTGATCGTTATGATCTAACAAAGTACCAAATTCATCACCCATATCATTTTGTAACCATGCGGCTTGGTTTGTGACATCTTTCCATAACTCCATATCGTTTGAAGTCGATGATAATTGCTCGAATTCAGGGATATCGTCAATCTGGTTGAAAATCGATGATAAACTTGGAGAGAATAATCCGATGTTTACTTCCTGTTGTGGTTTGGTCGATCTGTCTAGCATCGAGGTCAACGAATCCATGAACATAGGTGATGGGTGTTGTGGTTGTGGCTGTTGGTTTGCATGGTTTGTAGGGGATATGTAATTTAATGCAGAATGAACATTGTGTGCATGTGGATGAGTGTGCATGTCCATAGTATCTAATGAAGGTGGTTCCATTGGCAGGTTTTCCGTTTTCTTCATTGCTGCAGCTACAGCTGCAGAATTCATCAAAGCATTTTGATATGGCTCAGGAGGAAGTTTAAAGGCTGCAGGTGGTTGTTCCTTTTTAGCGGATAATCCTAAAGCAGATGGAATCGAAGTAGTTGTTGGAGCTGGTGCAGATGGTGGTCTTTGAACTTGTACTGGAGTACTATCTTTAACCTCGTCATTTGTAGAAACACTCATACTGTGACCGAATGATTTATCCAGATTTGCGGATGATGCAGGTGCATTCAAATTATCATTATGTTTCTTAATCAAATTTGACATTGAGCCAGAAAAGTCTAAAATTGAGAGTAATCTTAAAATTTGTTCTCTTCTTAATGTAGCTGGATGATTACCCAAATTTCTCATTTTAGTGAATAATGTCAATGCATGGTCTAAATGTTCGTTAGTTGCATCATAGACTCCAAATGTAGCGTTGAATAAGACTAAAGTCGCAGTTGCATTGAACAAATATTCACGATCCATGTAACCAAACATCGCAACCATATTTTCAGGAACCAAAGCCCATAATGATCTGATCGTATTGATAGACGCTTGGAATGAGGCATTTAATAGTGCTAAAACAACAGATGAATACTTAGAGAGATCCAAATACTTACCCTCTCTTGGATTAGATGATTTCAAATTCAATAAGACAAAATGGAACAATAATGGACGAACTGCTAAGTTCACACCTTGGAAATATTCAGTCATCATGTTAACGACTAATCTGGAAATAGATAATTCAGGTTGAGAATAATCACAATTGATATCATTAGGTAATGCCTTCTTCCATTTTAATAATGCAACAACCATTTCATGAACAACAGGTAGAATATTAGATGATGGTTGTCTAGTATACAATTTTCTCAAGATGTTAGCATTAATTTGGGTAATTTTGACACAATTACTAATAAATTCAGCTTCAGGGAAAATATAATTTTCACAACCTGGATCAGGGTGGGACATATCAAAATCATTTGGTAATTCTGTTGAAATATCTTCATCTGTCAATGATAATGGTAAACCTGCCTTCGAAGCTAACATTCTTTCGTACATATAAACAGTCCACCAGAGTCTTCTTCTGTGTTCTAATTCGAATCTGTTTAATGTATCTTTACCAACATCAACGTGTAAACCTAATAATAAAGAAGCACGTAATGCGATACCAAAATAGAAGTATGAAGCAGCTGTACAATCGGCGACTTGAAGATAGAATGCATATAACAGTAAAACTTCAATACCACCTTCTCTGATACAATTATCAATCGATCCACTGGCGAATAAGCCTGTGAATAATTCACTTGCTTGATTGAAAAATCCAGAACCCGGTAATTTTGTTCCTGTATAACTTTGTTTGTTTCTCTTTTTCGAGTTGATGTGTTCAGTATTGATATTTTCATTATAAGCTGCATCATTACCAGATGGTGGTGCAGATGCATTGCCCGGCGGTCCTGTAGCCGTAGTAGATCCTGATTGAGGCTTGTTACGGTTTAACTTTTGCTTCTTTCTTCTTGGCTTTTCGTTCAATTTATAACCATTCAAATAATTAGCTGTACCAAGATACATTTCACCAGTGGCAAAAATCAAAAGTAATTTACAGAACCAGATTGTTTCAAGTGTAGAATCATTATGAGGAGAAACATTCAGGGATTCTATTCCATAATCTAATTTGAAACCAGTATTCTTTTCATCGTTGTAAATTCTTCTTAAATTCTCTTTCACCAAACCTTCGTTGAAGAAGTAGAAACAACCATCATTGTATGAAACAAATGAATCAACTAATAGCATAGCATAACTATAACTTGGTAATGTGAAGTTGACATTGATTCCTGGACGAGAATGAGTTTTCCCAAGCATAATTCTATAAGCATTACCTTCCTTTTCAAGGATTGTTTCATTTTCTGCGTCGTTGGGAGTAGTAGCTGAATCTGGGGATGCGGCGGGGTTATTTTTAGGTAACATTGGGGCTACCAATCTATCAATTTCCAAACCGAATAACGTCATATTTGATGATCCAATATATAATCTTTCACCTGTTCTTGAATGGATCAATCTACCATACTTTTCCAAGAATGGAGGGATGACTTCTTGGTTCTTTTTCTCGTTATTGTTAGAAGTGTCATCCTGTGGATATTGCTCTTTTTGTTTCTCTATATATTTCTTGTCGATTTCATCTTCGTCTGTTTTAGATATGAATCGTACGTTATTGTTGTTCTTTTGATTAAATGTTTCGTACGATTCGACTTCTTCATCACTTGAGACATCAATGTTCGGGTCCCCAATCTTATTGTTACTATCCTGTATGATGTTTGTGTTGCTATTCTGGTTAAACTTTGTGTATTTGTTGACTGATCTTAAATTGGCGTTCTCTTTCTTCAATAGAGATATTTGATTCTGTAACTTATCTAAATATTTGACACTGATGACGACTTTCCTTTCTGCTTCAGAATAGACGCAGTCATATCCCAGATGCAAACATCTCGAGCAAGTCTTTCCCATTCCATTACATTTGATGTGTCTTTGTCTGCAATGTGTACATGCTATGGCTGTTCTTTTCTTTTTGTCGTTTCCTTTATCGTTTGGATCATCGTTTGAGTAGAATTCGTCACTCATTTTCATGGCCATATCATCGCCTGCGATGTCAAGTGGTCCAACTTCGTCACCTCCTTCGGGCATCGTGTTGTACATATGTTCCGGTGTTTCCGTTTGTGGTTGTGTGGATTGGTTGTGGCCTCTGTACAGGAAAAGGCAGGGGGTGGTAGATCAACAAAGTCGGACAAGTCAGAATGCAGAAATTACTCATGCTGGATTTTGGTAAATTTTCCCCCCACCGGCTAAAGGCTAAACGCTCTTTGGCGAATCGGGAATAGATTGCGATTGGTTTGTTGGGGGGCCGTTATTCATTTATACGGGGCTTCTGCTACATGGGGGAGTACTTCTCAGTGTGCTAGGGAATTAGAGTGTTATAAGTTATATAGTGGGAGTTTTTAGGAGGGGAGGGGGGCTGTGTTGGGAGATCTAAGCGTCAAGCTTGGTTTCTTCAAGCTTTTCAGCAACGGCTTCAGGTTCTGGGGTCTTTTCAGCACCTGGGAATCTGGTACCTCTGTTCTTGACCTTCTTGACCTTCTTCTTTTCAGCTTCTGGAGGTGGGTAACCTTGGACTTCTGCGTCTTGGAATTCCTTGTTGGACTTGTATTCTTCGATGATTGGAGTTAACAACACATTGATGGCATCAGCGACACCGGACTTCAAGTCGACAGGATTTAATTCTTCCTTTGCGAAACTTTCTTCAAGTTCTTCGTAAGTCTTGTAGGAGATTGGACCACCGTATTTTTCTGGTCTGTCGATGAAGAATTCGAAAGTGTTATCACCGTATTTTAATTCATGGATTGGGCCTAAAACGTTCTTAACGAAAGCTAAAAGACCGTTATCTTCGATATTACCTGGAGCACAGAAGGCTTGGTTGATCTTCTTCTTGACGACCTTTGGTTCTTCTAATAAGTCGATCTTGGAGTTTGGATCGGATGCAGACATCTTACCACCTTGCATCAAACCTGGAACCATACGGTTCATTAAATGTGCTCTCTTCTTGTAACCTAAAGCTTGGATGTTTTCTTCGGCAAGGACAAAAATCTTTCTCTGATCAACACCACCTAATTGGACATCTGCGTCTAAGTATTGTTCATCTAAAACTTGCATCAATGGGTAGATCAAACCGGAAAGTAATGGGTTAGCAACTTGCTTAACAACATCGGCACCGGCTCTCTTAGCATCGTTTTGGGAGACAACGTTAGATAACTTGAATAAATCTAAAGTGTAATCAGCGGTTAATTGGTATGAGGAACCGAGGACGAACTTTAACTTGTCGACAGGAACGTTGATGGACTTTAAGATAGATTTGATGACGTATTCGTAGTATTTAGCTCTGTGTTGGACAACTTCTAATGGAGCCTTCATGTTATCTAAGAAAGCGTGTAAATCGGCAACTAAAACGGTGACTTCGACACCGGCCTTTAATAAATGTGCTAACTTGACCATTGGAACGAAGTAACCACAGTGTGGCTTACCGGTTGGTGCAGTACCCCAGTAGACCTTCAATGGTCTCTTTTCGACTTCCAAGATGTTCTTGATGATTTGTGGGTTAAGGACTTCTTGAAGACCTCTGGTGATGAGTTCGAATTGTTGGTCGGTGGTGAGTTCGGACATGGCTGTGTGTGCTTGCTCTGTGTAGAGGGAAGGGACTGGACGGGTGGAAGCAGGATAAGAGTCGTCTCCGTCTCCATCTTTCACTTTACTTCGATGACACTTCAACTTGTCGATTTCTCGGTTTGACGATCTGGAAATTTGGGAGTTTGGGCATTTTCGCCGCCGCGTCGATCGACGCGGAAAGTGGCCCGATTAGGCAGGCGAGCCGAGCATGATTTTTTTGTTGTCTTCCCAAGAGGGAAATGCATCAAATCCTGGAGTTTCAGCAGGTGTTGGAAGTGGCTTGCTTCGTGGCCACGAACACCCACAGAGCAGCTACAGACACAGAGATAACATAGCGCAGAATGAGCAGCTCGACATTTGACATTGACCTGAACGATAGGAACTCAGAGTTCTATTTACGGTTCTATTCAGGCGGTTACAGAGACCAAGAACACGGACTCGAGTTCTTAGAATACGATATACGACACTTTCCGGGTGATAACTTCGCCACACTAAGATACGCCAACCAGAGTAACTACAGAGACGAAGAGTTGATCCGGAAAGAGGTCCGCATATCCCTTATAGTGCTCGATGTTATCAAAACAATTGTGCGGGAGAGTCAGATATTGCTAGAATCAGATAAGACTTGGCCTGAACCGGTGAGAGAATCCAAACAAGAACTGGAAATCAGAGCAGGTAAGAACATGAAATTGCTAAAGACCAAGAACATCACTTCTCTCGTTTCCATAAAAACACAACCAGACGTGAGTGGGATGTCGGTATTCTACTATCTCATACAAGATTTAAAGGTGTTGATCTTTTCACTTATCTCTATGCACTTTAAGGTCAATCCAATACGTACCTAAGAGTATAGTTACGGTTCATGAATAATGTAACGAATGTAGTATGTATTTTGCTTAGTAAAATGGGTATCTAAATTTATATAATCAATCTAATAGAGTTTCTAATGTCTAATATCTAAATAAAAGTATGCAGGATTCAGAGAACTCGTCTCTGTTCAGTCAGTAAACCTCTGGATCCATAGAGTTGGTTAGATTGCTGGTTATTGTTGTCTTCATAGTTTCCGTCTTCTTCTTTATAAGTGTCTAATAAGTCCACCGTAGAATTGAAAGGATCGTCATTGTCGGATAATTCTGTTATTGGTACAAAACTATCATCATGAATATTGGAGGTTGAGTAGTTGTTAACCAAGTTGGTTCTGGAGTGAGAAACTGGGATTTCGTGGAGTTCGATGTCGAATGGGTTGGACT
The DNA here is from genome assembly GCA_030569835.1 of Pichia sp. NRRL Y-27261. NCBI lineage: Eukaryota > Fungi > Ascomycota > Pichiomycetes > Pichiales > Pichiaceae > Pichia > Pichia sp. NRRL Y-27261. Next base: position 6,432 of record JAJMLU010000478.1, read on the forward strand.
TATCTATAGAATCAGTGGCATCAGTACTATAACTTGGATAATTGATGCCGTAATTGCTGTCGTAGTTGTTGTTAATGTTGTCGTTCATGTTATCATAATTGTTAACGTCATCGTAATTGTTATTATTGGTGTAATTGTTCATATTGTTGTTGTTATAACCATAGGTGTTATTAAAGTTTAATGTGGCTTCGTTTACTCTCCTTCCGTTTTCGATGTCGATGACGGCATTGTTGTCCTTTAAGAAAGATGGCACCTTTCTTCTCTTCGAGAAGTCCTCTTCTTGGATTTGCGCCTTTTCTGAGTATAAATCAGACACGCTTTGGGCAACTAAATCAGCGCAATATTTGTTGAACTTCATGCCGAAATTCTTTCTGGTATTTCTAATAACACAGATCGATGACAAAATGACAATGACGTTTTTGAATGTGAAACACAACCACACAATGAATGAGAAAAACATAAATGACAACAAAACAGCTTCCTCCTTGTTTTCTTCAGCAATAGATGATATAACGGAGCCAATATCTCCGCTGGTAAATTTGTTGGAAACAACATATGCAATCGTTGCACCATTCAAGACTTGTCTAGGCGTGTCGGCAAATATCCAACTGAAAATGTCGTAATGATATGAAGTATAGATAGTCAAACACAACCAATCATGAAAATTTTTAGTTTGAATTTCTTCAAAAATGCAGAAACGTTCATAACTTTTCAGTGAATCGATTGTTCGGGCACCCGAGTGTAAATACGTGCCCACGACTTTCTCTTTCTTCTCAATTGAAATACCAAGAATCCAGAAAAATATAACGTACAGGAAAGAAATCCCAATACACGCCGTGAAGATGATTTCATAAGCTAAGACAGGAATGTACGTAATTGTGTGTGAATCGTCCCAATTTTTCAAGGCATAGATTTGAACTAGTGTATAAACATCAGACGCAAGAAACAGTATCTGTAAGATCAGTCCAACCAGCATGAAGAAATAACTCAGGATATTCCAAAAGCCGCAGTTTCTGTAGCTGTGTTCTCCAAAGATGTTGTAGAATGTGATTTCTTCAGCTTCGTCGAATTCTAGAGTTGCAAAGGGTGTTTGAGAAGGCATGCTCTTCGTGTTTGTCCCAAGCGGTTCGGTGGGATGTCTGACCGCTTCCCTCGTGTCCATGATACTGAGTGTCGTGTGGTGTATGGATATCTACCGGTTAGAGCCAGCCTTTTATCAGAAGAAAGCTGCATGTGTTTTGTGTTGACATTTGTCTGTGTTTCGTCTTTTGTCACACGTCACACGCCACACGCGTTACGCATTTTCGCATTTTTTAGATTTTCCGAAACAGGAGTGAAACAGGGGCTTAAAGTTTAAGGCTTTTGAAATGGTTTGCTGGTTGTCGGTTGGTGCCGTCGGGCGGCCTGTGTGTTTACAGGATATTTAAAGTACAAAGGGTTTATAATATACTTACTTCGCATGAATAATTAAATCTGATAGATCGTCAGTTTTGTCAATGGATAGGCCTTCTTCGTTAGCAATGTGCAACATGCAAATGAAGAAAAATGAAGTTGATAAGTCTGCCCTTTCACGACCTTCGTATTTCTGGTAGGTATCTTTAACAATATCAGATAACTTCAAATTAATAGGCTTGTGTTCAGACTTTTCTTCAGGTGTTTCATCGTCTTCTATAACCTCAACCTGGTGCTTAGCAACATCCCAAAGATTTTGCTTTAATAAACGCACATTGATCTTCTTTGCTCTCTTTTCAAAATGGATGTTATCTTTGTGCCATGGTATCTTTTGAGAACCATGAATATCATTTGCTGGAATATCATCATGCATAGGAACGTCCATTGGAGCATCGAAATCATAATCGCCACCATCAAAGTAGCCATCATCGTCATCATCGTTGTTGTCATCGTTGGGTTCGACAACACTTTCATTTTTCTTATCAATCGCATCGTACAAGAAATCGGCAGCTTCACCGCCAATTTCGTCAAGTTCTCTGGCTTTCTCAACATCATTCTTGGTATTGACATCATTATATTTCTCAGCCCAAAACTTATCATCAGCATCGAATGTTTTGAGACGTTTCTTTGTGAACAGTGTGGCTAATCTACGATTTGGTTTTAAGAACGATTTCACTAACCTTTCAGAACTCCATAATTCGATATCGGGTATTGTAGTTTCATCAACATTGATGGTATCTGGGTTTATTTTTGCCAAGAAACGTTTAGGCTTTTTGAATAATGCTTCTGTTTGATGGGCAGCTATATCTGTCATAAAGTCAATAAGTTCTTCTGGCTTTTTAGGATTTCTGTTTCTTAAACTTTGGTGTAGATTATTAGTTGATGTTGTGTTGACTGATGTGTTTTGCACTTCATCCTCTTCTTCTTGTTTCCATGTAGGTTCATTTCCCGTTTGAGGACGTGTGACTGCACGAATCTTCCAATATTGAGATCGTATGCTTCTTCTATTAGAAATTTGATCTAATTCTTTCATGAACATAGCTTCTTTATGAGATGCATTTTCATCATCTAGCATAGAAACATCATGATTTTTATCATCATCATCACCTTCACCATTATATAACGCATATGGTTCTTCTTGGTTGGTTGTATTTCTGGTATTTTCGAGATTTGTGACTTCTGACAAATTGTAACCATCACCATCACCGTTATCATAGTCATCAAATCCGCCACCTAGGTCAAAATTATCAATATCGTAATCAAATTGAGGGGGTTGTAATGTTTCCTCTTCCTTTTCTTCAATTTCCATCTTTTCATTCATTCTTGTAATAAATTGTTTACCGTATTCCAGATCAGCAATACTCTTCTTAATTTCTTTAAGATCGTAACAAACCTCAGAATCCTGGAAATCATCATTGTTAACAATGAACTGGAATGATTGTAGCAATGATTTAGTTTCTTCTTCATGCTTTGGTTTGACAAAGTTATCCGTGGATGGGTTTTCTTCAAATAAATCATTCATTTCTTCATCTTCGTTGTCTGTTTCTTCTTTAAGCATTTCTTCGGTATCCTTAAGTATTGAATGATCATCAGATGGTGTTGCACTATCTGGAAACAACGGTCTGGACGTACTCAATTCATCAAACGTGATAAACCCAGTATGTGTCATTCTTAAACAGTTCAAGAGCAGGCTATTGGCACTAATAGTAACTGATTCGGTTTTTAATCTTGTGAAAATTGGATCGATTGCCTCAGCTTGAATATGAGAATCCAGGGCTTTCAATTGTTTGCCTGTCATTAGAGTTGGATCATCGTTGGAATCTTTCTGTGATTTGGTTTTCTTTTTTTTATTGTCATCATAATCTTCATCGCTATTATCGTCATCGCCATCACCATCAGATTCGTCGTCTGAACCGTTACGGGTCTTCTTTCGCTTAGGTTTTGGTGCGTTCTCTTGATTCAAGGCTATGATTTGGATCAATGCGTCTGCATCAACACCGACAGAATCGACTCTTTTCGAAATAACCTTAGTACAACCATCTAAAGTGGTCGATGCCGTTTGGAAATTGATAGAGGAGCCATCGTCTGATTTCAATTGATTCATATCGTAAAAATAATCGATAATATGGACACCCCAGGTGTCTTTAATGTTAAGTCTGGTATTTGTGGCCGCTTTAATACTGTTTTCAAATGCTTCTTTGGTCATTAAAACTGGTTCGCCATCACTATCGCTGTCATCGTCAACATTGGCATTGTTGTCGTTCTCACGTTCGGTGTTTTCGTTGTTTCGTGGTTGATCACGGGATAGGACCCCTGAACTGACGACTCTCTTCCGTATCGGAGCGTTACCAGACGGTCTCTGTCTCTTGTTACCCTGAATCGGTCTATCCATGGTAGTGTGGCCTCTCCGAAGTCCCCTAACATTGGCCAGAAAGAAGAATGTGTAAGGGTTGATAACTGAAACAAACAAGCTGAGCTTCAAATCAATTTTTTGCAGGGGAAGCGCAGTGCACACAAAATACGACTGACATTTCCTTCGTCTTGTTTGCACTCCTCAACAAGAAGGAAAGATAGTCGTTTTCTTCTACGATTCACGACAATAGGGTATATCCAGCAGCCTAAACAACATCAGCCCAAACAACAGATTTACATAATGGTGCCCGTATACGTCAAGGGTGGTATGTGGACCAATGTCGAGGACGAGATCCTCAAAGCGGCCATCGCCAAGTACGGTTTGAATCAGTGGTCAAGAGTCTCATCTTTGTTAACAAAAAAGAACGCCAAACAATGTAAACTTAGATGGCAAGAATGGTTAGATCCACGTATACGGAAGTCTGACTGGAGTCCAGAAGAAGACAGAAGATTGTTGAACTTGGCCAAACTCCGTCCAAATCAATGGAGTTCGATATGTCTTTTACTCAATAGAACGGCAAATCAATGTATAGAGAGATACCAAGAATTGTTGGCGGATTATACTGGCACGGAAGATGATGTTGTTAATGGTAAGCTATTGCTTACAGGAAATGTCGAAGCATCCGGTCTCAATAAGACTGCCGGAAGTGCACTCGGAGGACTTAATTTAAATCCAGAATCCAAGCCAGCAAGAGAAGACTTAGAAGAGATGGACGAAGATGAAAGAGAAATGATCAGTGAAGCCAGGGCCAGATTGGCTAATACGCAGGGTAAGAAGGCGAAAAGAAAGGCAAGAGAGAAGATCCTTGCTGAAAGTCGACGTGTTGCAGATTTACTCCGTCGGAGAGAATTAAAACAAGTTGGTATTAGTACAGATTTGAAAATTAAGAAGAAGTTTAAAGATCAAATGGACTATAGTGCGGACATTGCATTTGAAAGAAGACCAGAAGCTGGTAAATTTGCTACTGAGAATGAATTGTCCTCCAATTTGAATGAAAAGAGGTTATTCGATAAAGATGCGAAGGTTAAAGGTACGTTCAATCAAGAAGTTGAATCACAAAAACGTAAAGAAAAGAGACGGAGAGAACAAAATAAGAAACTATTGGAATCCAAATCTAGAAGGGAGGAAATAGAAGAAGAAGTCGATGATGATGAAAAATATGCTAATGAATTTGCTAAAAGAAGAAAGTTAGCCTTTACTAATATTGAAACAAAAGATGATCTTGATGATATCATCGGTGAAACTGTCGACGATATACGAACAACCACAAAAGATAGGTCGATTTTGTATTCTGTCAAGAGGAAACGTGCAGATGATGAGGAAGAAGAAGTCGATGATATTACAAAGGAACAACGTGAACTGATACGATTAAAAAATGAAAAGGCAGAAAAGAAGAGAAAGAAAGAAGAAAAGAAACGGGTTGTTGAATTATTGAATTCGTTACCTGAAGCAGTCGATGATTTTGAATTGGACATTGAATCAATTGCAGAAGATAAGCCAACCGTTCAAACTTCAATTGCAACATCCACAAAAATGCCACAAGTTATCATTGATAAAACCGAGCAAAGAAGAGTTGAGATGAAAAAATTGAGAGAACTACAAGAACAATTAGATGGTTTCCAAACACCTCAATCAGTGAAAAGTGGCCTTCCTATTCCAATTATACCTTCATCTTTGAAAGCTTCAAATGAAATCGATTCCGCTATGATCGAACTTATTAGAAGTGGAAAGGATGATAGTACCATTGATAACATCGCGGAGATGGAAAACACGCTTTCCATCTGGTCAGAAATCGAGAACAAGATTGATGAGCAAGCAAAAACGTTAATGAAGAGTGGTAAATATGATGATATCACTAAACTTTCCAAGCCTGTCTCACATGATAATAACTCATTGTTGCATCTAATCAGACAATACACAGAAAGAAGCGTCTTGATAGAAAAGCAAATGGGTGAATCATACACTCAAAAACGATCACAATTAGGAGTCGATTCTAAGATTCAAGAGATTCAACACTTGAAGGATCAGATAGAAGAAGTTGATGATGAATTGTGGGCATACAAGCAATTCCAAGAAATGGAATCTGATTCGATCAAGTTGCGTAAGGAACGGATCCAAAAAGAGCTTGATGATATTAATCAATTGATTGAAAATAAAAGACAAGAGTTATTTTCTAAATAATCCAATTTTGTAATTTTATTATAATGTAAATTAAATATATTTAGTTATTATTCGTTATTAATTAACTAGTAGTTATTTCTCATATACAAAAAACTATATACATTCTCTAAGAATCTATTCATCATCGTCGTCAGCTAAAGCATCGAAAGCGTTGAACTTAGAGACTTGAGTGATTGCAATGGTATCTCTGGCATCACCGACACTCTTACCACCGGAAATCTTGGAAGCATTGGACTTGAAGATGGTATGTTGCTTACCCTTCTTAGCTGGAACAACTTCTTCAAAATCATCAGCAATGGCATCTTCAGCACCTTCAGCAATTGCGGAATCGTCATCCTTCTTGGTGACGAAGGAAGTCCATCCGTCTTCATCGACGATTTCCTTTGGTTGCTTCTTCTTTTGTGGTCTGTGGTTGTTGAAAGATTTACGACGAGGATGTAATTCTTCCAAATGTTTCAATACTT